>VZUI01033616.1:0-13325 GCA_013401135.1 Cettia cetti
GCCCCCCTCCGCCGCCGCCCCTGCCCGGCCGAGGTGAGAGAGGCGGCGCGGGGCCTCCCCAGCCTCGCTCGCCGCGGCCCGGCCGGTGCCTCCCGCCGCGGTGCCGATCGCGCCCGGGGCGAGAGGGTGTGCGTGGCCGGGGCAGGGAGGGGGAGGAAGGGGCAGGGCATCCTGCGGGGGAACGGCCCGTTCCCCGGCCGGCCCGCGCCCGGCCCCGAGGGCTTTGTGGCGGCCCCGTGCCCTGCGGCGGCCGATGCCCGCACAAGCCGGCGCTGCCGAGTGGCGGAGCTCGGCGTGGCCAGGCCGCCTTGCTGCCTGCGCTTTGTTTGTGCCGTGCTGGCCGCAGAAGTTTCGGGCTGGGGTTGAGGGGGGAGAAGAAACAGTTGTTGACCGGAGCGTTGTGACGGTGGTGCATATTGGGCTTTGAGTGAGATTCCCAGTAGCGGAAATAGGAAGGGTGCTTGTGCTTCCATAGCTGGGACGTGCAAGTGGTAAAAATGTTTGACTATGAGGGGGTGAAAGGCTCGCCCGTTGCCTTAAAATATTTTGTTACAGTTAAACATTTTCATTTTCTTACGACGTTTCATAATTTTGGAATGGCCACCAAACTTGTTGGTTCAGACTTTTGTCATGCTTATGATGATTTTCCACGTATTATAAAGAGCCAAAGGATTCTTAATGCTTGGCATTCAAGTATTCCTGGATGTTCTAAGGGAAAGATGGCACAAACTTGAGTTCAAGTGTATCTTGCTTTGAATATGGATGCACGTTTTGATGGAGAAAGATTTGAGGAAAATGGCATGTTATGAATTATTTAAAATGTTCTTTCTTGTTTTGCCCTATACACTGTTTGGTTTTATTCTTGCAAATGGATTTGTGTTGGACGACCCCCATGGAGATGCAGTGGGCTTATCCAAGAGCAGTATTGAAGTCCTACTTGCTTATAATATAGCTGATATTATCACTCTGTACATGGATCTAATTGAACAAATCCCTGCTTTGATACTGGCTTTACACGTACTTGAAAATTTTCTCCCCAAAATATAAATAGTCATGACTACAAATCCTGAGCAGTGAGAAGAGTAGCTTTAAGATGGCCTTTAGCTTTAGGCAATGTTTAACTTGCCATTGCAGCAGAAAGTTGCAATGCATGCCCAACTAGCTCAGTGGCTGGAACTAAGAAAGTTGTTTGGAGCAGAGGGTGTTCTGCACAGACAGTAGTAACTGTGTTCTCTTGGTTTCAGGCAGTCATTCACCAACCACTATTACCATACTGTGTTTCAGGTTTCAAGCAAGTTTCAGAGGTCTGTCGCCTCCAGGATTTCATATGGACCTGTTTCCTGAGGGGCTGAACACAAATCTTGAAAAGTACATCTTCAGTGGAAGGATGTAATCATCTTTCCCCATTCCTGACAGGCTTTATTTATTCTCCATTCTCATATGGAAGTATCCTGTAGAGATTCATGTTAATTTCTTCAAAGATACTTTTCAGGCATTAGTTTGACAAATGTCTGCTGACACAGTAGTGACCAATATCCCTTCAGCTGGGCTGTTGGAATTGTTTGTGGAGTTGGTCAGTTTCTGAACTGCTTTGGAGAAAGTTAAAAATAACCAGTAAAAGTTGCTTATACTTAGACTGCTGGTGAAAAAGGTGTTTATTAAACTGTTATGACATTAACATAACCATTGTTAGATATCCCCCATCTACCTTTATAGCTCTGAGTTTATTGGATCAAAGGTAGTCAAGAGCTTAAAATAATACTTTGTTTATATACCCCATCCCAAGTGCCTTTCCTTTTTCTTTGATGATGGTGCTGTGGTTGGTTTGGAACTTTCTGAAGACAGAGTGCTGGCTTTTTTAAGATTGTAAGATTTCCGTGCAGGGTGTTTTGTCTTCACGTGTGTTTATAGAATATCTAAAATAGTATGTCTGTGATTCTAACAGTGGATGTAGAGGTAATGCTTTAAGAACTTGAGTGTTCACTCCTCCCTCCAAAGTATTTCTTATTCTGTGGAGTTTCTCTAGTTTCAGTGCAGGTTACATTACAGTGTCAAATATCCTTGCGTTAGCTTTTGTTGTTGTTTTTATTTTTGTGTTAATTATCATTCTTAATCTATCTATGTTTTTTTTTCCTTCCCCTTTTTTCTTTTTTTTTTTTTTTTTTCCCCTCCTAGGGTAATATTCCAGATGTATCCCTGAAATCCATGTTGAAAAGAAAGAACAGTCTTCTAAAATTTCCCCGATGAAACAAAATAATGCAAACTTCTGCAGAGATGTATTTAAACTTGTTTCCTCTTTTGGGATAGATTGTGTTATGCTGGTGCAAAGCAACTTGAAATCAGAGTTAGCTAGTTTCTTGTGTTGGAGAAAGTCAAATGAAGTACATAATTTAAAAGAAATGCTGTACATGTAGACAAATTATTTTCAATTTTAACCTATTATTAAATTAGCATTAGCTGGCAAATCATCATTTTAGAAATGAGATTTAGACTGCCAAAATTTTACAGTTCAGCTGAGAAAACCTTGAAAAGGAAAAATTAATCAACAAAATCTAAGTTGAGCTCAATAAAATCAACTTAAGCATTTGCAAATCCAGAACTGGAAAGAACCAGATGTTTGGTTTCTGCTCAGCCTCTCTGTTCTGCAAGTGTAACTCCATAAGTATGGAATATAAATAGGCTTATATGCAAGGAGCACTATTTTCCCTGTTTTGCAGAAAAGATATGGAAATTCAGAAATTCAGGTTTTGGGAAATACCAGTCAGTGTTATCGTACTGTGTTTGAATAGCAGAGAATACAAGAGACAGCTGGGAAAGAGGAGGATCAGAATGTTCCAGCTGGTCATGCTTGCTGGAGATATGTGTAAATAAGAGCAACATCTTTCATTCTTGGACATTGCTACACGTTTTTTGTAAACATGTTCTTCAGATTTATTTTTTTTTTAATATAGTCCATGTATTTTTATTTTTTAAGAAAGTTTAAGTTGCTTTTGTTCTCATGATTCCTCTGAGTTTGAAATTATTTAAGGCTTCCGCAAGACAGGTAACAGGACATTTTCTCTGCAGATTATTTTTTCCTTTGTTGCAAGTAAGGTGTGAGACATTAAAATAAATGCTTAAATCAAAGATTATATGTTAAGGCTTTCTTGCTGCTTGATCATGAGTATCCAAACCTAGAAACATTTAGGTTTGCCCAGTCTTTCCAAACTTTGCCTTGGAAGTGTTTTAACATTGTATTCATGTGCTTAATAGGAATGGGTGTGTTCAAAATTATTGGCATAATATATACAATTTCAAATTAAAAAGCTCCTCCCTTAGTGTCTGCAAAGCAACAGTCTTGAGCTTTCAGAATATGGCTAATTAAAATGGGGGCACACCACTGAAATCTGTAATTTTTCTCCTCTGAATATCTATGCAAGTGGATTGTACTTCTAACCAAGATACATTGTAATTGCTGAAAACATCCTTACTGACAGTTCCACAGCAGCCTTTTTGTCTTAATAATAGATCTTTTTCTTTTAAATTGTAATTTTCCTCTCTTTTCAACCACTTTTTCCTTTGTTCTGAATGAGCATGTGTCTTTTCTCCCTGGCTCTTTTTAAGATAAGCCATGTTTTATGGGGACATTATCATACAATACTATGGTTTGCCTAGATGTTAGCAACCTTTCAGTGGTGTTATGCTCGACGCTAATGTTCTTTCAGAATGTAGAGGCTGAGTGTGCCAGCAGATGCATGCTCTTAATTGGGACATGCTGCTGATTGGAGGTATCTTGTTGACAATCTTTCCTGGGTTCCAGTAAATGAACTCAGCAAGAGCCAGGAGTTGGGGCCAGGGTGGAAAACAAATGCCTCTCTGAAGATGCCAGGGGTTCCAGCTCCATGCTGGCCCTGCCTGCATGCCATTCAAAATCTGCACATGTGCTATCTTTGGATCTGGTGCCATAAATTACTTGCCCGTTCTGTAGTAGTCCATCAAAACCAGATGGGATAAGTAATTCCTAACTTTGAGGATTCATGTAATTTTTGATTCAATAAAAAAAGATTTTAAAAGGGATCTGGGAGTACTAATTAGTTACTGTTTGTTCTCTTCTTTGCCTGCATTCCCTCCACCCCCACACATAACCTTTGGTTTTTCTGTTTCTCTCTTGCTGTTTCTTCATCTCTTTTCTTTCTGTATTATCATCCATCTTGCCTTTTCTTGTATTGGACAAGCCAACAATTACAGAATAATTCTTTCAGCAGGGAACAAGCTGCAGAGTGTAAGCAGTAACCACCATGGCAGCTGACCCAGTAGGTTGTGCACATCTGCTGGGTAGTTTGTTACTTTTGTGTCACTTTTGTGTCCTCAGTGAGTGGTAGTCAAAGATGCACTTTGAGTTCCCAATTACAGACTATGGCATGATGTTTAGGAAGGCACAGTCAGATGAAAATACTGATAATAACATTGATGTTGTATCTTGAAGATTTCCAGTATAGAACATAAGGCCAAAACATTTAAAGTGATATAAATACATCAGTCTGTTAGATAAGTTATTGTTCTTGATGCATAGTGTCCTGCTTCTTCCACGGCAATGACCATGTGGAGCGTTTCACATATGTGACAGGTTTTTTTGATTTTGTTCTTTGCTTTCCTTTTTGTTTATTTTGGATGAAATACTGCTAAAATGTTTATATAAATCCTTTTCACTGTATACCAATGATCTTGCACTTGTCCCCTCTCATTTCTTCACCTGAAATCTATTTGAGATACCTGCTGTCTTGGCTTTGTATATTACAGAGGAGATGTTGGGCGTTCTTGGGCTGGGATGAGTGGTATCCCAGCTGGTGTTAGGATTGTCTTTCCCAGCTGAGGTGTGTGTGAGGAGGGTCGCCTTTGATGTGCATGGGCAACCTGGATGTTTCCTGTGTGCCTTAGGTTTGCAGTGCATGCACTGGGCAGCCATCTTGTGCCTCCACAGTTACCCGTGCTTTTCCTCAGAAACATTCCATCTCACTCTGCCCATAAAATGCCTTCCTGTGGGCAGTGCAGAGGGTCAGCCCAGGCTGGTGCTGCCACCAGGACACTTTGTATGGTTTGCTTTAAGCTATTACTGGGAGAGATAGGCCAAGAGTGCTGGATGAAGATGGGAAAGCTGTGGTAGCGGGCTGTCTACAGACTACAGTTTGTGTAACCAGTATTAGTTCAAAGTTTTTCATAGGCTCATCCATTCCAACACAAATGTCAAACTATTTAGAATTATCAACATCAGCAGTCAGAGAAGTGTATTTTCCTGAGGTGTCTAATGACATCCTCAAACAAGCTGAGGAAAGATTATCCACTGGAGCTATGGAAGAAGCTTCAGTAATCTTTACAGTGTCTTAATATACTTAGTAAGAATTGTAACATGTTTAACTGGCAATTTAAAATACTCTCATATATATATATGTGTGTGTGTGTGTATATGCACTTCATTTCTGTTAAGTCCGGCAATATGAACAAGTTACTGCCTATTTTCTAGCACAAAGAATGCTGACCTCCCCCTTGCCTCACACTGCTAAATGAGTCAGTGTAGTGGCTTCTGCTTCTTGTATCTTTTAAGGGGCACATGTATACAATGGCATTACTAGGCAAATTTTATTGGTATGTTTAATTTTATCATTTTTGCTTTTCAGGATGTGATCTTCGTGGTGAGCTGGTGGAAAAATTGAGTTGTAAATCACCCCAATGGATGCGGACAGTGATGTTGCACTGGACATTTTAATCACAAATGTAGTGTGTGTTTTTAGAACAAGATGCCATTTAAACTTGAGGAAGATTGCATTAGAGGGAGCAAATGTGATATACAAGCGTGATGTTGGGGTAAGAGATTCAGCATACCTCAATTATCTAGTTTTAGAAATGTTCCTTAAGCTAAACGTTCTTCTGCCTAGTACCTGTGCGTGGTGGATAAAGAAAAGCAGAGTTTTCTTTCTCTATTTCTCTTGTTGTAGGTATTTAGTCACTAATACACTACTTTTATGGTAATGGGAATGATGAAATGCTGTCTCAGGAGACAGCACTTGATGAGGTGAATATTGGGTACAAGGTATGTGATGAGGCCTCTTACACCTCAGGGTCTGTTTTGCCACCCCAAATTTGATGGCTGTGTCAAGAAAACATATCTTGATAAGGAGTCAGCAATGTCAAATCACTGTAATTAGAAAAAACCAGCATGGTGCTTGTATTTGACAACTTTTTATTCAGTGAAAAATGCATTCATTAAATCTGTTTTGTGTACACTGAATCATTAGCTATTTCATGCTTGTTTTGCTCTTCTCAGGAGCTAGGGTGTTTTAATTGCTGAAAGAGATGAAGGAGCAGTACAAGCCTATCGGAACTAAGGGGAGTTTTAGTCTAATGTTAGTTGATTTGGGTGACAGGTAATTTTTTTTTCCAGTATGAAATTGAATTATTGCTAATTTCCAATTTTTCTACTTTTTTTTTGTTTTAGAAGGTTTTAATGAAGCTTAGGAAACCTAGGATTACGGCCACAATTTGGTCCTCAGGAAAAGTTATTTGCACAGGAGCCACAAGGTGAGTTAGTGGAGATTCTCTAGCTCTAAATCCTTGTGTATTTTAAAATACAACCTTGTAAATGAAGAAAAGGTGGTACTTGCTGCTGCTTAGATTGGCTCATACTGGTTCACATATAGATCCTTGTTAAGCTGCATATTTGGGAGGAAGTTTTCTATGTGAAGTGTTTGGCTCAGACAGTGTTGAAATCTTAAACATCAGTTTAGCCTTCTTGGGAGAGCAGCAGGGGAAACCACCTTATTAAGGAAAACCTAGAGATTTGAGAAGCCTTTAAAAATTCTGTGTGTTTAGCTAGAAGTTGAGACTTGGGAAGGGATGACCTTTCCTGAGGATAGCTCTTATTTTTCCACAAAACCCCACCTGAATTTAATCCAGTTTTACAGTGCCAAGGGACTGGAAAGAAGTAAAAGCAGATTCTCAGTTCAGATACCTCTGACACTCACTAAACTCTTAAGTGCTGAGCTCCTTTAAGATATGTCATTTCAAAGTAAGGGTAAGGTAAGGTAAAATAGTAAATTTGCATGTGTGTATGATCTCTGTTACAAAATTAAAGAGGATTGTTCAGGATGTTAACTCCAGGCTATTCATGATGTTATTAATCTGTTAAGGGTACTTAAAATCATGTATGATTAAAACATCTCTCACTTCAGCTGGAGCCAAGTGCCAAGATATTCTTCAAACAGAGCATGAAGGACTCCATTGGAATGTCTGTCTGGTTATAATGTAATACTTACAGTAGGATGAAATGAAGGCTGTCCATGAGATCATGGTTGATGTGTTACATTATATAATGGATCATTTTGTAGTCTGAATAGTTATTGTGGCGTGTATGTGCACAGCTATATACTCTTATTTCTGTTAATGCTAGGTCCTTTTCTTTCTCCTTTATAGTGAAGAAGAAGCTAAATTTGGTGCCAGACGACTAGCTCGTAGTCTACAGAAACTGGGTTTTCAGGTAATTCTGATGAAAAAGGACTTGCATGACTCAAGCAATGCTGGTAGTTCATTTTTTAGAAAGAAACAAAGAAGAGGGAGCATAATGATTTAGCAGTTAATGTGTTTTCATTCAGATATCCCTTTTCTGTTGGAATACGTTTTCCAGATGCTGGTTAAAGAAAAGCTGTTTTGTTTTGTGGATTTCAGTTTTGTTTGGCAGCTCAGAGCAGTGCTTCTTCACTGGATAATGAACAACAAAATTTGTTTAATATATGAACCGCCCACAGATGTGTCTTAGATAAAATTTACAATATCTCAAAAGATTTATTTGGAAAATGCTGAAACTTTACTGTAATTTGAACATAATTTTCACTCATTTCTGATGGAATAGCAGATACATTTCCATCTTAATAGGGGTACGTTTGGGCCTCTGAAATTAAAGAGGAAGGACAAAAAAATGCTCCTGCACTGTCATGTTGCACAGCAGGAAATAAGCCAAATAAAATACTTAGGACAGGAAACACCCTCTTTTTTCTGGGTTTGTGTTAACATTACGAATCAGGAACACCACTTGCATTTCATAGTAGGGGTTGAAGAACAGCAACCTAAACCACTTAAAATGACAGGATTTGGTGCTCTAAAACTACTTGGTAGTCTGTTATGCTGTTTACACACAGGCTCGGTTTAGGGGCAGACAATTAAATAGACACAGTAGTTGTCATTTTCAGGGAGAGACTATTTTTGACTATAGTACATAAAGGCAGTGGTGGCAACCTATGCTGGTGGCAGCCTATGCTGGCAGTGCTGCATCAGACCCCAGCAAAAAGTGTGACACTCCTACTGTCAGAAATGTGTACTTTGGACCCAGCCTTTTAAAGTTGGAATGGAATGTTAAGGTGCACAGTACTTCCAGGGTGGACACACCAAGTTTTGTTATAAAGTGAGCAGTTTATATTTTGAAGATGAAGTTGCTTCTTTCTAACTATCTTTCTGACTGTCTTTCTAAAAAGTATAGATTGAAGAATGGTCATTTAAAGTTTAGGCAATCTCAGAAAATGAGCAGAAGTTTCCCCAGTGATACTGCCAACACTGACCTCTCAGCAGCAGTTTCTTTGTATAGCAGTTGTCTGTTGGCTGTTTTGTTGTCATCTAAAGTGTCTGTGGTAAAGAATAATTGAAAGTTATTCAAGGAGTTTGAGTTGGGTTTCAGAAAGTTACAGGGTAGAAAACCAGTTTGCTCTACTGGCCACTGAACATTTAAAGCAAAACAGTTTTTTCCAGTTTTTTCTTTTTCTTAGCTTTAATACAAATGGTGTATGGCAACAAGGCATTAAAGAAGTTTGCAAAAAATATTTAAGCTTTTTCTCTGCTTACTTTGATGTTCTGTGAGCTGTTAAATTTAATTTCTTTTCAGTGGGGAGGTGTTTAGTACAGCAGTTTGAGTTGCTTCTGTATCTCATCCTTAAACTGTACTATAACCACACTGCTGTAGTGACCATGGTACAACTGTGAGGTATCTAGTTCAGCAGGTACCCCACCACAGAAGGGTAATGTAAATGATCTGAGTCCATTAAGTGCTCTTTAGATGCCTGTTAGAAAGGCAGCAGTCTCAAGGTTCTAATTTTGACTCATCAAAATATTCTAAGTAGTATCCTTGTCTTTTTCTTTTTTTTGCAACCCATGCATCTGACTTGCTGTAAATTCCTAATGTCTTCTTTTCCCCTCTCTTTTGAAAAGGTAATTTTCACAGATTTTAAAGTTGTGAATGTTTTAGCAGTGTGCAACATGCCCTTTGAGATCAGGTTGCCAGAATTTACGAAGAATAACAGACCTCATGCGAGGTACGTAGGATTTTAAAGAATTTTAGTCCTGGTATACTTCTTAAGCTTTTATTTTTCAGTTCTATGTCTCTCTTTTTTACTTTTCATTTTGTTTTCTAGTTATGAACCAGAACTTCATCCTGCCGTGTGTTACAGAATAAAATCTCTCAGAGCTACCTTACAGATTTTTTCCACAGGCAGTATCACAGTTACAGGTATTTTAATGTCAAAAAACAAATATTTAACTTGTTGGGAATATTTAACTTCAGAGCCAGTAGGTTTGGGAAAGCAAGATGTTTAAAACAGTCAAAAGATAATGTTGAAAGGATTTAGTTTCCCTGTGCTATCACCTAGTTTGTTTTTGAGTGAAAGTGCCAGAAGAGTTGTAGAGAAAGTGTTATTATTGGTAGGTTCAAAGAATAAGTTAGACTGAATGTAGACAGACTTTTTTTTAATGAAACCAAAGCACTTAAGAATTCTGGTAATTATTGTTTATTTAAATATTTGAATTTTCTTCCTTTTTTTCTTCCATTTGTAGAGATGTTAACTGCACTGCATTTAGCATTAACATCCCTTTCATAAATCCTTGCAGATTTATCGAAACTCATAGGATAGTGTAGCATTTTGTCATAAATGAAGCTGGCCAATATTTACAGTTCTTCAGATTTGTGCTCTGTTCTGTTAAAGCTCAGCTAAGAGAACCACCACTGAATCACAGGCATTGGTCATTTTTCCCATGTAATCAGAGACATGATTGTCCTGAGTCTTGGAGAGGCCATCCCTCTTCTTTCCTCTCTCTTCATCATTTTAATTTCTCATTCTTATTTCTGTTTGCTTGTGAGATGTCCACCACTAGTGTCCAGGTACAAAAAGTCAGATTTTTCAGAAAATACATGTTAAAATGCTACAGAACTAAAAAAAATCATTGTGTATCACTTCAGCAGGAATTATGTCTTGCAGTTGTTAGAGCTCAGCTACTGGTTCAGAAGCTGGGTAAGGTTTTATTTTCACATCTAAATTCCTTAATAAATGCCTGTTTTTATGCAGAACATTTCCCACAAGATATTTGAAGCAGTGTTTTCTAAAGAAGACAAACTTCCATCAGATTCAGTAATCTAAAAATGAAAGGCTAAAAAGTCTTTCAGGATAGCAGTATATGTTCAGAGCAGTGCAACTGGTCTAGCCAAAACTAGAAACTAAATTTAAAATAACTAAGAAACCTTAGTATCACTCCAGTAATAAAAAGCACTCAGCATGCCTTGTCAGCCTCCTAATGAGATTCAGTTTCTCTGTAAGATTCTTATTACTTCATTACTTACAAAATCACTTTCATATTTTCAGAATTTTCCTTTCAAATATGAAGATAAATATGGTAAACATAGAAGTTTTGCATCCTTCTAGTTTAGTTGTTGTAGTGACTTTGAAAAATTACCTCACATCTCTGTTGATTTTATAGGCTTCTACTTTGCCTCTTTTCTAGAGGAAAAAAATGTCCTGAGTCTTAGGCTTCTTATTCTAAAAATGTTTTAAATTACTTTTCAGCCTTAGTGCACTCCTTCTCAAGTGCGTTCAGATGAAATTTCTGTTAAAGATTGATGTTTCTGTAGTACTAGTACTTGTAATACCTCTGACTCAGAGAATTTTATTTGGCATACATAATTAGAAATGTTACAAAAAACCCAGGAAGGTGGGTTCTTTTTATGGGACAAGTATAAAAAGATTTCATTACTTTTGTAAAAGATGATAAAAATCACTGGCATGTAATAGAAAGAGGTATTGTTTCTTTGACTCCAAACTGAGAAATGATGGGGTTTGTTTAGGGGGATTGTGTTGTTTTGTTTTTTCCTTCTCTTACATGCTCTAGAATGATGATCCAGTTTTTCTATCTCTTCAGCCTTAGAGAGATTAGCATTTTTTTGCTGGAACTATTTGCCTACTCATACTCTCACTTTTTGAAGGCTTCTCCTTTCCTGAGAACTTTATTTTCTAATAGCAGGCAAATTTAATGAGGGTGGAGTGTCTACCCAGAAGACAAGTATCTTTCAGCAGGCTTGTTTTAGCTGAGTGCTTCACTTGACCAATTTGAAAATATAGGAAGAATCCTATTCTTGTCCATTTGCTTTCTGACTGAGCATGTAAAACAATAATTACTTAAGTAAATTATTCTTAAGTTACTGTTTTTGGAAGTAGCTTTGAACAGTTCTCTATACTTGGAAGAAACTTCTGAAGTCTAAAGTGGGGTTACAAAAACACTGAGTTCCTACTCATCAAAACATGTGAGAAAGGGCTGTTTTCCCTTATCTGCATCACCAAGCTTCTATCCAGAATTAATATCTTCCAGCATGTTACTACTCACTTATTTGCAATCTTAATTTTTCATTGAGTGAAGTGGTCTGGTACCATCAGAAAGCATTCCTAGGTCCCTTTTCTTTTTCTTTGCTGGGATACTCATAGATCATGTTAGATAATCTTCATATACTTTGTCCTGAGATGATAAAACTATTCCCTGGCTTGCCAGTTTTGTCCCAAGATTAATGATGAAGCTATTTGCAAAACCTGGGATAGAAAATAGTAGTCTATAATTTTCAAATCTAAAATAACCTTGCTTAAAATATACTTCAGTTAAATCCAGCATTATTTAACAGTAGCTTTTGTTTGTAGGTTTTTAAAGCAAGAGCTAAAAGTGGCTAGGCTTGAAGGAATACAGATTCCTGGAAGATTGACATAAGTAAAAGAACTTATTTTACCTCTGCCACTCAGCTTCTTCTCTGGGCTGTTCAAGCCAGTAAATTGAAAATCAGCCAAGTAGTTATGAAATTAAATGACAGTATTATTTAATTATAATCTATCCATTGACAAATATAGAACATCTTGCAGATTTACTCACAAGGAAAGACTTTCACATGAAAAGTGATCAGAGAAAAACTTTAAGTTAGGAGAAATGGGGGAGAACTTACTATGGTCTATGGTATGAAGTTGTGATTGCTAATAATATTAAGGTTTTTTTTAAAAGGTACTGTTGTTTTAATTTCTGATTCCCTTCCTACTTCTTTTTTTTTTTTAACTGTGTCTCAGGGCCAAACGTAAAGGCTGTTGCCAGCGCTGTGGAACAGATTTATCCATTCGTGTTTGAAAGCAGGAAATAAATTTTGTAATTCACCACTTGATGGTTAGGTTCCCTAACCAAGCACCTTCAAAGACTGCTGCACATTGGACTAAAAGCAAAAAGGAAAACTGGACCAACCATAGCAGAGGAATACAGACTCTTTTACTTGCTCATGGCCACAGTATAGACTCCAGTTCTTTTGGATTTTACTCTAAACAGTGCTGTATTGTAAAAACGGAAGTTTACAAGATATGAAATTGCTGCTTTTAAAAAGACATTCTATTTATTTTTGCAGTAATTTCTGTGTATTCATAAGCAAAGCTGTCACGATGTGCACTACTTTTAAGACCTTTTTTTTTTAGCTTGAGCTTGTGTTTTATTTGTGAATAGTCTTTTACATTTTTGTATGCTGAATATTGGGCACCAAAGAAGCTGTAAAAGTTATCTTTTTCACCTGATGAATGTGCACAAATAAAAGTTTGGAAAATATTTCTCTTCATACCTGTTCTGTTATATTCCTTCCCTTTTTATATTACGATTAAAATTGTAGAGTTGCAAATTAATTTGAAACAATGTAACAATAGTCTTTTGCTGATACCTTCTGTTTCTGTTTGTAGTATGTGTAAAACTTTGTGTGTGGGTTAGATTAAAATCTATAGTAGTTACATATGTTTATCTGAGGATGATATTTGGTTTGTTCCCAGTTCTCTTAACTACATGCCAGACTTCAAGTATTTTCTTGTTACATGAAGAGAAGACATTTCTAAATATAAAGGTCTACAGCAAGTGTTTTCCTGTAGATGAATTGTAGAATATGCTGAGTTGGAAAGGAGCCATCAGGATCATTGAGTCCAACTCCTGGCTCTGCATAAGACACCCCCAGAGTCACACCCTGTGACTTGAAAGTA
>VZUI01033617.1:0-45993 GCA_013401135.1 Cettia cetti
AGTGACACCCCAGCAGGTCACACTGCCCTCAGCACACCCAGGGACAGCCACAGTGACGCCCCAGCAGGTCAGACTGCTCACAGCACACCCAGGGACAGCCACAGTGACACCCCAGCAGGTCACACTGCCCTCAGCACACCCAGGGACAGCCACAGTGACGCCCCAGCAGGTCAGACTGCCTGCAGCTGCACTGCACCAGGGATCCAGGGATTGTGCCTAACCTGGAATGCATGGGCCCACCTCGAGCTGACACCCCAGAAGGGACCTTTTCTGGCAAAAGCTCTTTGCAGGCATCCTTAGAAATACCACTGGCAATGTCAGACCTTGAACACCAGCCCCAGCTGGCACTGGAGCACAACCAGGTCCTGCCACCTACTCCTGCTGGCACAAAAGGCAGATAGGTCAGAGGCACTGGTAAGACACCCACCCTTCTGGCAGGTGTGGGGAGCCTGTCCTGGGATTCCTCACACCCCCTCCCAGTGCCTGGAGAAAGCTGGAAAGGGACTGGGGAGAAGGGCCTGGAGTGACAGCACAAAAGGGAATGGCTTCCCACTGCCAGAGGGCAGGGCTGGATGGGATATTGGGAGGGAATTGTTCCCTGGGAGGGTGGGCAGGCCCTGGCACAGGGTGCCCAGAGCAGCTGTGGCTGCCCTTGGATCCCTGGCAGTGCCCAAGGCCAGGTTGAACGGGGCTTGGAGCAGCCTGGGACAGTGGAAGGTGTCCCTGCCACAGCAGGGCGTGGCACTGGATGGGCTTCAAGGTCTCTTCCAACCCAAACCATTCCATGACTCTGTGATTCCGTGGGAGAACAGGAGCTAATTTCTGACAACTTGGTGCTGATTTATCTTCCAAAGGCAGAAATTCCTCCACAAAGCACTGTTAGGATTAGCAGCCATGATCCATGGAAACCTCTGCTGTTTCTCAGCTGCAGAAGGTGGATGTTCCCTAACTGCATGAGCTCTTTGTGGCTATAATTGCTGGGATAAATATGAGCACTTCATTTCTATTAAGGAAAGATTTTAGGACCAAAATTAGTATTATCATCTCTTATCAAATGCTGATAACACCCTTTCCCAGGCCAGCCTTTTTCCATGACAAGGCTCTGAGCAGCAAAGCAGCAGCTCCCTGCTGTCACATTTGCAGCCCAGGCCCTGCAGCCCAGGAGCAGCTCAAAGGAACTGAAATCAGCTGGAAAATGACTCTCAACCAGCCTTGCTAAATTGCCATGAAAATTTAACAACCCGAGCGCAAAACTCCTTTGCCTGTTTGCTTTTTCCATCATGGCAGAGAGGATGGGAATCAAGTGCTATTTTTACACCCCAGCCAAGCCCAGAGGGACACGGCTCTGGGCCCTGCTGCTGTCACCCAAGGGCACCACCAGCCCCTCTGCTCATGGTTCCCAGGGTCACCACGTGTCGATGGCTTGTCCATAGAATCACAGAATCGTGGAATGGTTTGGGTGGGAAGGGTCCCTAAAGAGCCTTCCAGCTAGACTAGACATGGGCCTGTGTGGTCTAGCTGACATGGGCCACCAGTGGCCACCACTGAAACATACCCAAGGCCACAAAGTGTCCTTCCCCTTGGCTCTGTGACCAGCAGAACATGACCCTCTTTCAAACACCTGAACTCCTGAGCAGCAGCTCTGCTTCTGGAGACATCAAGTGGAGACCTCTCCCCTCCCAGCACCAGCTGTCTGCACGTTGAGAGTGAATTTGAATCCATGGGAAAGGGTTTGAGGCTCCCTGAGAACATCAGAGTGCCAGCCCTGTTCCCACTCCCTTTGCCCCTGGAGAAGTAGGCAGCTGGAATTGTGATTTCCAGCCCAATGGGATCCTTTTCCTGAGGACAAACAGCAAGGTCCCTGCAGAAGCCCCCATCCTCAGCTATACCTGAACTCCATCAACCCAAGCTTCTCCATCTTGGTTGCTAGAGCTTGAGAGGCTTCATTTAAAGTCCAGTGTTTTGGAAATGTATTCCCATAGGTCCTAAAAGAAACACTTTTCAAGGGAGTCATGGATATTCTGTTTGATTGGATGTTACTGAAAAATAATTTGTGGGTTTGAGATGCTGTGTAAGGGCTGGGCAACCTGGGCTGGACAAAGGTGTCCTTGCCCATGGCAGGGGTGGAATCAGATGGTCTTTGAGGTCCTTTCCAGCCCAAATCAATCTGTTATTCCATGATTCTGTCCTCTAAGTGAGCCTGGCCCCTCTTCTGCCCTGTGCCACAGCCGTGGCTGGAGCTGCTGCTGCGCTGGCCGGGCATCTGCAGAGTGGGCACTGGTTCCACCTGGCACAGAGAGAGGTTCCCCAGATACCAAATGGCCCTCTTGGCTTTTCTTTAACCAGGAGGTGAAAGAGAATGTTGAAGGGCTCCCTGTTTGCCAGGAGGAAAACTCCTGAAGGTTAACCATTAACTGGCACCTGGTAGAGGAGGAAAGGAGCAGCCTGGGAGGCTGGAAGCTCTTGGCCTGTGCATAAATCCCATTTAGCCTGGTCAGACTGTAACACTGAAAGGAAGACAGGCAGATCCAGTGAGGCTGAGCACACAACGAGCCTCCAGAGAAGGCAGGAGGAGGTGGGGAGGGTGGGCAGCCACATGCTCACAAGTCTCCGCTCCAGCCCTCGGGGAACATGCACCAGGGAATAGTTCTGATCTTGGGGACTTCCCTACAGGGCCTCCCATAACCATGGATATCACAGGATGGGATTTGCTGGCTCTCCATTCTCCAGGTGATGCAGCTGGGGAACCCCAACTGCAGCCCCAGTAGGGCCAGGGCAGGAGTGGAGCTGTCCCAGCGGGTCCCAGACCAACTCAGTGGCCCTGGTCTGGTCTCTGATGGATGTTCACATGTGCTGCTGAGCAAGAAGGGAATTCAGGGATGTGGGAGAGGGCATTTGGGGTACACACAAGCTCTCAGGCCAAGAGCCTGGCTCTGGAAGGGCTGAGGCCAGGGCCAGGGCATGGCAGGCCTCTTCTTGGGGAGGGTCCTGGTGAGGCTGAGCACACTGTTGGAGAGGAAGAGCAACCCCAACCCATGTGGTTGCCACAGCTGTGTGTTATGAAAATGGGTAAAGATGGCAGAATCTGGCCAAAAACATTGTCCTCTGCAAAGTTCAAATATTCAGGTTAAAACAGGATAAAACTTCCTAAAAGGTCATAGCCAAGGGGTCAATGCTCCAGCAGGGATGGTCCCACCAAAGCCTTGGTGCCCAGCTGGTGCCTCTGGTGGAAAACCAGTGGCTGTGATGGTCAGAGCATGGTCCTGGGAGAGCAAGTGAGGTGCTCCTTGGGGAAGACAGCTCTGCTTCAGCCTGGACAAGCCTGGGCATTCTGATGCTTTGCACAGACCAGGGCATCATGCTCACAGGGCCTTGTGGAGCTGCAGGAAAGAGCCAGTTTGCCCCAAAACTCCACCCTCGCCACCCAGAGGAGCAGGAATATGTGCAGATGGTCCTTGGGAAGGAACAGACTTTGCCAGACCCCAGTGGCTGATCTGAGGGTCTGTGCAAAGCTGGGAGGTCCCTGCACTGGGAGAGCTTCAGAGCCCAGGGATCCCCTGGGCTAGCAGTGCCCTGGTGAGAGCAGAGCTTTGCTCCCAGAACCCACTGCCTGCTGGAAAACCCTTTGGATGCTCCCCACAGCCAGCAGCCCTTAGGGACACCAGAGCTCCCTGCTCAGCACACTCATCCCATGCCTTTGCCGTGGGGTCCCCGGTTTGCCAGGGGGGATCCCGGGCTGCCCACGAGGATGGATGGGCACAGGTGGAACAGAATGCTGTGCCTGGCACCCTGCAGACCCAGCAGATGCCCTGGGAATGGTGGTTAGTCCCACGGGGATGTCCAAGGGGAGCTCAGCCCCTCTCCCTGTCACTGCCTCGGGGCGGGGTCCGTGCCCAGCGCCGCTGTCCCAGCAGTGCAGAGGGCCTGGGGACGCACTGCTACGCCCATGGAATGGGAATGGGCTGGGGACAGCCAGCACCGCCACGTGACACCCCCGAATGTGGGACTCGGACAGGATGCAGCCCCTGGCTCTGCTCCTGTCCTGGATGGAGGCAGGAAAGCAATTCAAATGGAAATGCCGTGCTGCTGAATTAAAGAGCTGGTGTGAGACAGAAAGGGAATAAAGAGGGAGAGACTAGAAAGGAGGAGGAGCACAGCTGGAGGGATGGGGAAGATGAAAGATGCAGGAGGGCTGCAGCAGAAAAAGGATGACGCAGAAGATGCAAAACAGGAGTGGAGAGGCAGGAGAGGAGAGGCTGGAGTGGCAGAGGGATGTCTCACAAAGGGAACAACTGGAGCTCATGGAGTTGATTTTCCCAGTCAGTGGCACAGCTCACCAGAACAGCTTCCACCCTCTGGCTCAGGGAAAAGACCTCCCTCTCCCAGGGCAGGGAGGCAGCAGGTCCTGGGGAGTGGGACAGGAGCCCCCAGTGCCTCCCCTCTTCCCTCCTCCACTCGGGGTGGCTCTGCCCAGCCCTCCCCTGCCTGGCTCTGGTTCACCAGGGATGTCTCCCCAGAAACCCCAGTACAGTGGGGTCCCCCCAGGGTGCCTGGCAGCCCCAGAGCAGCTGGGACTGCAAGGAGCTTTGGAACACCTAGATCCCAGCCAACCTTTGATGCATCATCATGTGCACAAGGAAAATCTCCTTGCAATATCAAAATCCACCCTAAATCTCTCTAGATGCAAATTAAGCCAATTACTGAAAAAAGCACCCTTGGCAGAACTGAGAATAAGTGATCACTAATCTCTTTCTAGTGGTTTTTTGCATTTTAGAAGGCTGTTCTCATATCCCTACCCAGGCTTCACACTGCCAGACCCAGATTTGATTTGTTCTTCCCCTTCTTGCAGCTCATGTTTTTCAAACTTCTAACTAAGCTTGTCAGCATCTCCTCTGGACTTTCACCTGTTTGCTTCCTGCTCCTTGAGATGACAAGCACAAATCTGTGGCTGAAATTCCCCCCAGGCCAAGCAAAGCAGCACTGGGACTGTCCTGTCCTTTGTTGTGGCTGCCCCATCCCTGGCAGTGTCCAAGGTCAGGCTGGATGGGGCTTGGAGCAGCCTGGGATAGTGGAAGGTGTCCCTGCCCATGCCAGGGGGTGGAACCAGATGAGCTTTATGGTTCCTCCCAACCCATTCCATTGTTCCATCCCTGCCTTTCAGGGGTCACTCTCTGGCCATGCCCAGCCTGTGCTGACCTTGCCCTGGCAGCAGAAGGTGCCCAGCCAGACCAGGCATCACCAGAGTGCCAGCAGTGGCATTGGGCCCCAGCCAGAATCTCTGCAGGGGGGTGGTGCATTGCAGGTCACCTGCTTTGCATTTGTACTGAACTGCATGTTACCAATTCCCAGTCATTTCTCAGCAGTTGAGTTTTATTTTACATTCTGCTCATGTCCTTTGAAGCAGTTGTAGCCCTTTGTGATCTGTTTTTAATTCAGCATTTTTATAAGCATGATCACTGTTCCATCAACCTTGTGGTTAATGAAAATATTGACCAGGACCTGCCCCAGGACAGACCTGACAGGACCTCACTGAGCACAACTGCCCAGGCTGGCAGCACCTGAGCAGCTCCACCCTCAGTGCTTTAACCAGCTGGGACTGTGCCCCATCACCTGTGTTTCCTGAGGAGCATTCCCATGGGACATTCCAGAACCCCATGGAAGCCAGGATGTACCATATCTACTGCTTCCCATTTCCAGCTGGGCTAAATCCCCATCAGTGCTGGACACTGGATTGGCTCAATATGTTGTGTGATTGGCAAATCCCTGTTGCCTGCTCCTCATCATGGATTATCCTTGAGAGGTTTAACATATGCCGTGTGAGAATTCCTTCTCTATCTCTTCAGGCATCATTGTCAGGCTGCCCAGTGGATTTCCCTACTCCTTTTAATGCCACAGGCTGTGCTTCCCCCGATCCACTCCATGAGGAATCATGTGTTTTCTGAGGTCAGAGATGACTGTGACTGGTTCCTCATGTATGCCAAGGTAAACTTTATGAGATTTTGACAATTTGAATATTCCCGTGCTCTATTCTTCTCCATTATTCTGTTCTTTCTCTGAAACTCTTGTTGCCAACTGTCATCTGGTTAGAGTGAATGCTTCTGCAAACATTCAAAGCCCAAAGGTGCTGAACAGTTCAGCCATCTCATGTATCACCTGGCATTCCCTTCGCTGTCCCACTGCCTTAACCGAGACTTTCCTGGACAGGCAGATTTATATTTTCATAGGCTGATCCATCTAGGCAGAACTCATTTCTTCCTTGGGCTGCTTGATTTTCCTCTCTGTATTTGTGCTTTGCTCCACAGTCATCTTTGCACATCCATCCTTGATGTATAGAAATTCAGCACTATTTCTTTTTTCCAGGCTCTCCCTTTTTTCCTGACATACCTGGCCTGTGCTGTCTCACCGAGCCTCTGTGATGTTCTGCTCCCAGGGGATATTCCCAGCTCTTCCCTGTTGTCCCCATTGCTGCTGGCATTTGTGCCCTGCTCAGGTGTCAGGAGTCTTCACCACGCTCCCTCCTTCAGCCCTGTTCAGGCTCCACTGCACCCTCCCATTCTTCCTGAAGGCTTTTATTAAACTTTCTTATTTCTCCTGCTTGGTTTTTTGTCATCAATCCTTTCAGATAGGACATAAACTTCTCCTCACTGGGTAGGGGCACTGGGTCCTTGGATGTATTTGCATTCTTCATCAAGAAATCCTGTTCTGCCCAGTTGTGCTGGGAACAGAACTGAGCCTGAGCCTCCTTCCTGCATCTCTTTCACACCTGGATGAATTTATAGAATCCCAGACTGGCTTGGGTTGGAAGGAACCAGTGCCATCCTGCCATGGGCAGGGACACCTTCCACTATCCCAGGTTGTTCTCAGCCCATCCAGCCTGGCCTTGGGCACTGCCAGGGATCCAGGGGCAGCCACAGCTTCTCTAGGCACCCTGTGCCAGGGCCTCCCCACCCTCCCAGGGAACAATTCCTGCCCAATGTCCCATCTAGCCCTGCCCTCTGGCAGTGGGAAGCCATTCCCCCTTGTCCTGGCATTCCAGAACCTTGTCCTCAGTCCCTCCCCAGCTCTCCTGGAACCCCTTTAGGCCCTGGAAGAGGCTCTGAGGTCTCCCTGGAGCCTTCTCTTCTCCAGGTGAGCACCCCCAGCTCTCTCAACCTTTCATTTTAGCCAGCAGGGATGTGTCTGGAGCTCAGAAAATGGCCACACACAGGTGCAAAAAACCTTTTGGAGCACAGAATCCCCCCCTATGTGGGGCAGGGTGGGGTGGGCAGCTGGGGGTGTCCAGGAGCAGTGAAGGCTTGAGCTGAGCAGAGGCACATTCTCACATTCTCCTTCCTGCACAGAACTTCCTGCACACAATCCATCCACATTCCAAAAAGGGAAACACCAGAGCTTGTCATTAAGTGGAACACTGCAAGGAACATAACAGAAGTGTCACTTCTGGAGAAGGAAAGCAGGTAGGGGGTTTTGATGTGCAGGCAGCAAGTGTTGCCAGGATGGGAAGAGTTGCTGTAGCTTGACAAGCAGATCCCAAGTCTTTAATATGGGTCAGTTCAAAGTGACATTTCTGTGTCTCTGGTGCTGTGCTGCCTCACCAGCGCCAGGAATCCTCAGCTCACTCCTGAAGGCATCTCCTGGGTCGGTGGATGTGCCAAGGGGAGTGTCAGGGATGCCAGGCTGAGGCTGTCAGGAATGTGGCAGCTTGGCTGTGGCAGAGCAGAGAGAGGAGCACCCAGGCTCTGCAGGAGCTCACAGCCCTTGGCAGGTAACAGCAAGGTCAGGGGTGCCTGGAAGCACCAGGGCAAATCCTCTCTGGGGAGATAAGCAGTTTGGCAGGAATTGCTCCTGCAGGCCATGCCAGCTGTCGCTCCTCCTCAGGGATTGTTATCCCTTTGGATTTGTGCATGAGCACATATTGCTCCTGTGGCTGCCAGGCCAGGTTTGAAGTGATGTTGTACACGAGGTTTGAAATCTCTCTGGCACAGGGGAAGGGAATTGTCCCTCTGGCTGCTGGCACCTGCTGCTGGCACAGCCTCCCCACCTGGGAGGGACCCTGGGGAGTGTCTGAGCAGTCACCCAGACTGGTGGGCAGTGCAGGATGAGGAAGGAGCACTGATGATGGTTGAAGGATCTGCTCCATCCTGGAGCCTCCACATGCCAACGGGCTGCCTACAGCCCGCTTGTGTCACCGGGCAGGACTGGGGAGAAGGCAGGCTCAGGGGGCACTTTGCCTTCCTCTGGGCCAGCAGGTAAGGCCCCGCTTGGCACATGGAGGGACTGCTCAGTGACATCCTTTGTTTTCCAGAGGCGCCAGCAGGAGCTTGCAGGGAGCAGCAGGCAGGGAAGGCGGGCAGCAGCCGGCAGTGATTGATGCTCTCCAGACACAGCTGGTACAGAACCCTGCCCCTGGGCTGCAGCCCTGGTCTCCCGCGGGTTTGGAGCTACAGCGAGGGCTCATGGCACAGGACTCGACCCTGGGTCAGCGCCTGCTCCAGGAGAGGCTCGGCTGATGGAGAAGGAGCCCCCTCTTCTCGCTGGCTGTGGGGTCCTGCTGGGCTGAGGGGGCTGCCAGGGGCTCTGGGCTGGGCTGTGGCTGAGGGGGGCCATGCCTGGATGGTGCTGAGTACAGGGAGCCAGGGCAGGAGCTCCGTGCCTGTCTCTGGGAGGGCGGGAGCCGTGGGCGGGAGCTCCGGGGCTCTCAGAGCCGGCGCCTGCTCTTTTGCAGGTGGCGATGCCTTTTTGTGTTTCTGACATGATTGCACCGGCGTAACAACACTGACGAGGCTTTTTTTGACAGTGCTTCCTGCTTGTGCTGATGGCTCTCCACCCCCTCACGGCAGATGGATTTAGGCTGCACGGATCCGGGCATGATGCTTGGGAGGAATCCCTGGAAGTGCTGCACTCCGCCTGCCAGCCCAACCCTGCCCTTACTGGGCCATGTGGGCTCCCTGCTCCCAGCACAAGGGAGAGGTTTCCACAGGCCCTTTTGTCCTTGACACCCAGAAGAATTACCGTATTGTTGCTCCAACACTTTCTGGTGCTCCTCTCTCCTTGCTGCTCCCAGTGCTGGTGCTGGTCAGCACTGCCACCTCCACATGCTGAGCTGGCTCTGGGGTGTGCTGCAGTCCTTGTGCCTGGTTGTGCTGGAGTAACCCAGCACAGAGGTTTCCCCAGTGCTGTTAAAACTCCTCTCAGGATACCAGGACACTGCCTGTTCCATCGAGGCACCCTGATGCACCCCAGGGCACACTGAGGCCCAGCAGCCAGAGCAAAAGGGGCTGTCAGCAAGGTCTGCTCATGGCACCAGCACCAGGGACTGGTTTCGCATGGCCAGAACCTCTGGCACCTGGGCACAGTGTGGGAAGCTGCCCAGGCAGAGTGGGATGGATCTTCTGCTCCCCAGTAAATCACTGGGGGGACATGGGGCAGTAGCAAACCTATTCCCACTGCATCACTCCTCAGCCAGGCTCCTGCAGGCTGCAAAATGCAGGTCCCATCCCTGGCTGCTTCCTGGAGGGTTCAGCTTTGCCATGTCCCATGGGTGCTGATGGAGCTGCCAAGAGAGGGGCAGAGGGAAGATCTGCCCTGGGAGTGGGGCAGGGAGAAGGTGCTGCTCCTCCAGGGCCTCGGGAGGGCAGTGCCAGGTCATGCCAGCTGCTCACTGGTCCAGCCTGGGCTGCACATTCAGGTCTTGGGTTTTTGGGGACACCCAAGGCTGGGGGTGCAGCTCCTGCCTGCTTCCAGGTGAGTGAGTCAGGAGCTGGGATGTCAGATGAGTCATTCCTCCTGCAGGCTCCTCTCCAGACGCACCCCGGGCAGAGGTGACAGCCAGGGCACCAGGAGCAGGGACAGATGTGGAGAGAGGTGACACTGGGAGTATGGGCAGGATGACAGGAGGCTTGTCAGCCCTGCCCAGCTCATCCCTGTGCTGCCATCCCTCACCTTACACTTCCCCACTCTGCCAACAGCTCCCAGGATGCACAGGCTGGGTCCCCACACTGACACTGCACTCCCCACCCAGAGAGCTCCTGTGAGGATGTGACAGCCTGCTCAGGCTAGTGACACAACATCTGCTGCACATCTGGTTCAGCAGGACCTGGGGGATGTGCCCCCAGCAGAGCCTTGCCAAGGAGCTGTGCTGGGCTGGGCAGGCTGATGAAAACAGGTAAAGATCTGGGTTATGAAAGAGGGTAAAGCAGAATCTGGCCAAATGCTGTCTGCTGCAAAGTTCAAAAACTCAGGCTAAAATCATAGAATCAAAGTGTGCCTGAGTTGGAACAGACCCACAGGGATCATTGAATCCAACTCCTGGTCCTGCCCAGGGCATCCTAACAATCCCACCCTGTGCTTGGGAGCATTGTTCCCCATCTCATGAGGAAATGAAGAGCTTGGGTGGAGTGAAGCAGCAAATACTGGGGGTTCCACTTAGCACCCAGCAAATGACAAAACTGAACTTTTGACCCTGGAAGAAGCAGAAAGCTATTCCCAGATCCAACTGAAATCTGTAAATGGGATGCAGAGTCAGAATTGAGGTTGTGTGAGTGCTGGCACCTCCACACATCTCTGGGGATGTAGGACTCTGCTTCCAGGAACCTAAACCTGCTTTTCTCAAGACTCCCAGACCCACACAATGCTCTCCTTCCTGTCCCTCTCTCAGCTTTACCAGGTTCCCCCTGATTCCTGCTGCTTCCTCTCTCACTGCTACCTCCAATCCTCCCAGAGCTCCTGGGGTTAACATAGAAATAACAAACGCACCATTTTGCTTGTGATTTCTGTGGGTTTAATGTTTAAGCATTTGTTCTATGTGGTGTCTCTTAGTTTGGGTTGCACTTAGCAGTCTTGGTGATAAGATAAAAAAATCTTTATGTGGGATTTTCTAAGTTTAGAGAAACCCAAACACTACGAGACATGAAAGACAGGCTGAGAGAAGTGCTGGGTGGCTTGGCTGGAGGCCTCCGTGCTCAGATCCTCTTCTGCTTTCTTTCCTTACCATCCTCCAGCATATCCCTCTTCACTGCCTCTTTTCCTGTTCCCACCTCAGTTTTCCATTCATCCCTCCCCTCCCTGGTTCTCTGGTTTTCCTGTCACAAGTTTGGCTTGAGCTGACAGCTGAGGGCAGAGAAGAAAAGGTAAATATCAGCCTTGTTCTTGAATCAAAGCAGGGTTTTCTAAAGCTCTGAAGGCAAACAAAGGCATTTTCCTTAGAAATCTGGATCCTTCCTCCTCACTGCAATATCTCCAAGAAATGCTGATTCCTGGTGTCCCTCCTGAGACACAGCCAGTGAAATCCCCCTGCCCCCAGGCTCCTGCTCCCACTGCTGCTCCCAGCAAACCCCCTGTGACACCCAGCAGCCACCAGCCCTTCCTGGACCACAGTTGTTGGAAGCTGCAAGAATCCAGAAATCCCAGCATCCTGAGGGTCCTCTGTTCTTTGTGTGTCCCATTCCTTCCCTCAGCCAAGGTCCCTTCCCACAGCCAAGCACTGGATCCTTTCCATGGTTTCTCCATGGAAGGAGGAGCCACCTCCTCCTCCTCACCTTCACCTTCTCTCTGTACCCTGGTCCCTGCACCATCTGTTTTGGAAGCCCAGTGGTGCATCAGTGATGGAGCCAACTTTTAGGGAACCAAAACGTTCCCAAGTCACTGAGGTCATGGCATGAGATGGTAGAAACATGCAGGATCCTCTGGTGGAATCCAGCAAAAGCTGGGATAAATTCCTCCTGATCTGAGGAGCCAGACAGGTTCTGCAGGATGTGGTTGCTCTGTCGAGCTCAGGAACTTTTTTGAGATACCCTGACCTGTAAGGAAGAGCAGGAAAAGTTGCTCTGCTGTACTTTGGTGCACCTTCCACCCTCAGCACCAGGCTGAGACAGGACAAAGACAGCAGGACACCTCATGAGGCTGAGGAAAACCACAGAGCGGGTGGGAAGCATGGAATTCTATAACCCACCAAGGTTAGGAGAGGGAAGGACTGAAGAGGGGCCATCCAAGGAAGCTCAGGAAGTGTCCCTGGCCCCTGCACTGTGTGATGGGAGCTGCAGGCTGGGAGCACCCCCAGTCCCAGAGGTTTGGTGGTGCCCAGTCTGGGTCTGCAGCCCCACATGCAGAGCAGGTGCCACCCAGGCACTGTGAAGCTCCTCATTAAGAGTCATTCAGGTGTCTCCATCTCCTGTGAACCAGGGTATTGCCCTGAACACACCCTGCACTCCCAGCCTGTCTCCATAGCAGGGGTGCCCCAGCCCTTGGAGGATCTTTGTGGTGCTTCCTCCTTTTTTCCCAGTGCCAGGAGCCTCCCCAAGCCTGCCCAGCATCCCTCATCCCTCAGCCTGTGCCACTCAGAGTGCAGGAGGAGAGGGAGCGCAGATGGCACGGGGAAAACAGAACACACACAATCTGGCCAGGGAGAGCTGATGGGAAGCAGAACCCTCAGGAGGGCGGAGCAGAGAGGGAAGTGCAGGTCTGCACCAGGGGAATGGTAGGGGATGGTCCCCAGATGGCAGCAGCTGTGCCCAGGACGTGTCTCTGATGTTGGTTCTCAGCTCCCCAGCCCCTCCAAAGGGTCTAGCCGTGTGAAGGTTGTTGTGTTCCAGCCAAAAGAATTTGTGCTGCAGCATGTACTGGTTGTAAAAGTGAGGCTGAGCCCCCAGCTCACTTCCCCATCTGTGCTTTGGGGTCTCCACCAGGAAAACAGGGCAGGAGACACAACTCTGCCTCCCTTTAGAATCCTATCTAAGCTGCATGTTCACAGCCCATATCCTAAAGGGAGAAACACTGGGGAGTTCCTCTTCCCAGGGCTGTGTCCCAAAGGAGGTGCTGAGTGTGCCTGGGCAGTGGTCACAATCCCAGCTGGAATACTGGGAATGGAGCAGCGCAGCATCCTCGGCATGAAGCTACAGCCTCCTCAGAGAAGGCAAACTCTGGCAGGAAATTACAGGCATTCCAGGAGCAGACACGCCGTTTGGAGCGTGGCCATGTTTGAGCAGCTATCAAAGCTGTCAGAAAACAGGGAAGAGTTAAATATGAGACATGAATGAGAGTCCAGAGGGAGAGGGAAAACAGAGGGAGAAGGGAGAGAGGCTGAGTGGCAGACGTTGGCTGTCAGAGGGGTTCCTGTGCAGTGGGAAGTGCAGGGACACGGCCAAGCAGGGACTGGGAGCGGGGTGGGAAGGTCCAGTTGGGAGCCAGGAGGTGCCAGGCCGGGGGCTGGCCAGGCCTGTTTGTTCCCTTGGCACCCAGCCATGATTTTAGTGTCACTTGTTAGTTTTTTCCTGTGAATCCCTGCGTCATTCCATGGATGGGAATGGTGAGAAACCAAGGAGAGGAAGCTGTCCTTAGTGTGAGGGGGAAGCAGGAATGTGTGGAGCTGTGCCCTGGGATGGATAATGAACCAGGGAAGTGAAGCTGGGTTGGGAGGCAAAGTGATGTGGGGGTCAGAGTCCTGTGTGTCCCCTACAGACCCCTGCATTGGGAAGAACAAAGCTTTCCTCAGGCAGCTGGAAGAAGGGCACTGCTTGCAGCCATGGGCTTCCCAGGAGACCTTAACCCCTGTGGTACCAGCTGGAGGGCAGCACAGCAGGGCACAGCAATCCTGGGAGCTTCTGGAACACTCTGGAAACAATTTCCTAGCACAGGTGGTCAAAAAGACAAAGAGGGGAAAGGCGCCGATGGATCTGATACCTGTAAAAACTTGGAAGATCTGGTGAGGGGTATGAAGGATGAGGGGGAGCCTTGGCTGGAGAGACCACACCATGATGGAGTTCAGAGTCCTGAGAGAAGGGAACACAGCAAAAAGCAGGATCACAAACCTGGGCTCAGGAGAGCAGACTTCAGCCTCTTGAGGGATCTGCTTGGAAGAATCCCACAGGATGCAGTCCTGGAGAGAAAAGGTGTACAGGACACACAATTCATTTTCGAGGATCAGCTCTTCCACTCCACCCTGACAAGCAAAGGCAGCAGGGAATGGAAAAAGGAACACAAGGACACTGCCTGAATACAAATCCAGGTGTGCTGGGATGGGGTCAGGACAGCCAAAATCCACCCAGAGCTGGGTCTGGCAGGGAACAAGGAAGGCAGCAAGAAAGGCTTCTACAGCTGCACCAGTGTCTGTGAAGGACATGGAGGGGCTGGAGCACCTCTCCTATGGGAAAAGCTGAGGGAGCTGGCACTGCTCAGCCTGGAGCAGAGCAGGCTTAGGAGGGATCTTATTAATGGATATAAATAACTGAAGCTGGGTGCAAAGGGGACAGAGCCAGGTTCTTTCCAGTGGTGCCCAGCACAAGGACAAAAGGCAACAGACACAAACTGAAATACAGAAAATCCTTCTGAAACATCAGAAAGAGACATTTTGAGGTGGCTGGACATGGTGGGTTGCTCAGAGGGGGTGTAGAATCTCCATCACTGAAGCTGCTCAAAGCCCAGCTGGAGATGGCCCTGACTGACCTGCTCCCCTTGGCTGTGCTTTAAGCAGGAGTTTGAATCATGGAACCATTAAGGTTGGAAAAGCCCTTTAAGGTCATTGAGCCCAACCAATACCACAGCACTGCCAAGGTTACCACTAACCCATGTCCCCAAGTGCCACATCCACAGGGTTTTAAATCCCTCTAGGAAGGCAACTCCACCACTGTCCTGGGCAGCTGTGCCAGTGCCTGGCCACTCTTTCTGTGAAGAAAGTTTTTGTACTGAAGGGTTCCAGCATTGCCTACCAACCTCAGCAGTTCCGTGGATCTTTACTGAATTGAGTGATTGTTTAATATCACCAGACACATAAAGGAAGGGCTGTGGATCCCCTGTGGAAGAAGCCACACCGCTGGAGATGTTCCCAGCTGCAGCTTCCATCCTTTCAGCTCTGCTGATCCATGGCTGTGGTGTGCAAGATCCCAACCCCAGCCTCCCCTGGAGAGGTGGATCTGTGTCCTGCTGCCAGCACAGACCCAGCCCAGCCTGTTGGCAACTCCAGGCTGTGCCATTCCAGCTGGGACACTCCCCCTGCCACAGAAGCCTCCCTGTCACCCCTGGGAGTGACACCTGCAGTGCCAGCAGCCTTTCTAAAGGCTCCTTGAGAGGTTTTAGGCTGCAGTCATCTGAGCAACTTAGGAATTGTTTTCCCTTTCTCTTCCTGCTCCAAGCCCTGTTTTTCAGGATTGAAAATATCCCCAGAACACCCCAGTGAGGTTCAAGTGGTGTGGAGGGAGCCCCACTCAGATCTATCATACAAGTAACTTGTGTTGGATTAAAACAGTGGAAGTGTTGACCTGAATCATGCTCAGAGCCGTGGTGTGGAAGGGACAGGGGTGTTCTCAGAAAGGCAGGAGAGCTGAGGAACAGGGCCCAGTGCCAGCAAGGAGGGAAAGGGGCTCTGCTGCCTCCATGCATGCCCAGCTGCAGAGATCAGTCCTGGGGAGCTGCTCTGAGTGACCCTGGCCTGGGCAGGGAGATGCTGCACTGACACAGCAGAGACACCGTGGATGGAAGTGAAAGAAAACAACAATCAAGCCTGGCCAGAGCTCCAGGCTGGAAGAAGAGGAAATGCAGAGGTAATTAAGGCCCATAAAGAACATGGAAAAAGCCAGATCCGTGTTAAATAAGGGCAAAGGGGGTTAACTCCTGTCATTAAGACAAATACTGATAAGAAAAACAGGGAACTTCATCCTCTTTTGATCTCATTTCTGTTCATACCAGTTTAAATCAACACGTGTCAATGGGATCTGCTGCCCCATGGTCCCCTTGTGCCCCACCACGGGGGGAAACTGAGGCACAGCCAGTGGCTGCTGCAAGCATTGCTCTCCAGCTCCTGTGAACAAGGCTGTCCACAAGGCCAGGGTGCTCAGGGGTCAGCAGAAGCAGCTCTGTGACATTTAGGATGATCCTAAATCCCAGCAGAGCTCTGCACCTGCCAGGGTCCTTCCTGTGCAGATAAAGGAGATTCTCTCAGCCCAGGATGGGGAACATCTCACTCTTCCATTGCCCTGGGCACAGTAGTTTGGAGACAGGAGTAAAACCAGCATCCAGCTGTGACCAGAGCATCCTGATACACAAAAACTTGGAAGAGCTGTTAAATCCATGATTTTAACAGCCTTACAGAGTTTTCTGAGCTGCTGCCTTTCCACTTGCCTCTCCAAAGGCACTGCCTTGGGTCCTAGGCACATGTAGCAGGGTTGCAATCATGGTGTTTCCAGCCTTCAAGAGTTCCCAAGTCAAAGTCCAGGCTCTCAAAATCACAAGTTATTTTGAACAGAGAAGGCTGAGGATCTTTTAAATTCCTCTTCTCATTTCTAAGAGTGCAACTTTCAATCACCCCAGAAGTTCAAGAGCACAAGCACTGGAGTCTATTGCTAAGGAAAAGCCCTCAAGGTGAAGTTGGGTTCTCTGTTTCTGTGGAAAAATAGATGTCATCAGATGGAGACGTGGCTCTTGCTTCTCCTTGCCTGGAATTTCACCTGTGTTGAAAACTGACCCAGTGCAGGTTTGAGAGATGATGTGGTGACAAATCTTCTCTCCTGTGCAAGGCCAACAGGAGCTGAGCTGCTGCCACCAAGATCCTGCTCAGCTGCATTCCAAGAGCTGACCCAAGCAGTCCAGCAGGTCAGGATGGAAGAATACCTGCCTTGGCCAGTATGCCATCAGTCTGGATAAGAGATTACAGGTTGCCCTTCATGTGGAGGGTTGGGAATCACTCACCAGTCCCAGTGAAATTTTGATGTGCCAGAGGAGCATGTGCTGTGCACAGAAACAGCTCCAGTGTCAAAATCAACAACCAACACCCTGGAATTCATGAATGTCCCATACTTGGGGCTCTCATGCTCAGGAAAAAATTATGATGGGCAGCCCCTCATATGAGGGCTGAGCAGTTCAGGGTACACTGAGAATAATCCATGTGGCAGGGAAACTTTCATCCTAGCCCCAGGTGAGGAAGTGGCCCCCACGGACTGGCCATGCTGCAGGGTGAGGCCAGTGGTGCCACACAGAGGGCAGTGGCCCAGGGCATAGGGTGACAATGCTCAGGGGCCATTTCAGATCTGCAGAGCAGCTGAGCAGTGCAAACACCACCCCCTCTGCCTGAAGAGGGGTGATGAAGAGGAAGGAAGGACCACACCTGGTTTGCCTTTTTTGTTGTTGTTGTTTTCTTTCCTAAATCAGAAGCTGGGTATAACAGTAGATGTCTGGAATGTTCATTTTGAAGTGAAATGGGGTAAATTTTGCCATGTTGAAGGAAGTGCACAAAATCACAGTGACAGGAAGTGCTTGTTGGGAGGGTTGGGTTAAGGAGGTATTGGACATTAAAGAGTTTGAGAGGATGAGCTGCTCTGAAGAGTCAAGTGTTGCTTTTACTCCCTCTGCTCCCCCAGACAGCACTGATCCCTGTGCTGCTCATGGCCCCAGGGTGGGATGCTGCTCATGTGGAGCACCCACAGCTTCCCCTGGAGCAGCTGGGGATGGCCAGTGCCATCCTGTCCCTGGGCCCTCCAGACCAGGAACCAGACCTGTGCTGGGGCTCTGGGGAGCTCCATTAGTGCTCCTCTCTCAGCAGAACCCACTGCTCCCTTGGGAAGAGGAGCCTGGAAGCAGCTGGCAGCTCCCCCCTCCCCTGCCCCAGGGGTGCCAGCACCCCCTCACCTTCCTGGACTCACTGGAGCTTGCATTCCCATTGGAAAGGGGCTTCTGCAGATGACAGCAGGGATAAAGCAAGAATCCATTTCCCTGTACCCAGGCTGCTCTCCAGAGCTTTTCTGTGCCCCTGCATGGGTCTCAGGCAGGCAATTTGCAGATGCATGAGCAGGCAGAGAGCTGCCAGTACCACAGTCTTGCAGGCTCTGCACAGGGCAAACTGCCTCTGGATAAACCAGGGCACCTCCAGCCTGCCCCCCGGCCCAGGAGGGCTGTGCAGGGCTGCAGGTTTTGCTCTGTGCTTCAGACCCAGCACTCAGCTTGGCTCCCCCTGGGAAGCACTGCCAGCTGTGTAGGAGCCCTGAGCCCCTGGAAGATGTCTGGTGAGAGCTCATCCAGAGGGGAAGCTGAGGCAGGAGTGAAGTGGCTTGGCCAGGAGATGCCTTGAGCCTTAAATCAGTGTTCAGAGTAATGTGTCCATGTGGCTCTTGGGGACAGGGGCTGGTGGTGGACCTGTCAGTGCTGGGTTAAGGGTTGGACTCGATCATCTTAGAGGGCTTTTCCAGCTTTAATGATTCCATGACTTGATGGGGTTTGAGTTCCTTTCTGCCCCAGCCCCTCTGAACCACAGCCCCTGACACTCAGCATTAGCCACATTCAGCAGCAGAGCCCCCTCAGCCTGGCCTCAGTGCTCTCCTTCCTGACAGGTGAGAGGAAAGGAATCCCTGGAAGGGAGCAAACACGATAAGCAAATCCTGGTTAAGATGTGGGGTTTGCTGTTCTGTTTTCCTTCCCTCTCAGTGTGGAGGGATTAGCACCAGCCAGATCAGAGACCTGCCAAGGCAATTCCAGCCCAGCCTCAAGCTAACTTCCAGCCAGGATGATTTCAGACCAGCACCTCTCTGCAGCAACCTCCAAAAAAATAACGAAAAAGGAGGGGCAGGAAGAAGCTGCTGTCAAAGTGTTTGTTGCACGAAGAGTGGCTCTCCTCTGACACTGCCAGACCCCCACAGCCGTGTCCCCATATCACCCGGGAGTGCTGCCAGCAGGATGGCATTCCCACAGCTCCTCACAGCCTGCCAGGCACACACAGAGCAGGACCCCGAATGGCCCCTGCCCCAGCACCCTGGGGGGACATGTGCCATAGGGCAGGATGGCTCAGGACACAGCAAAACACAACCTGGAGCTCTGGGGATGAGCTGTTTGGGGTCTCTGAACACTGGGGTTTGTTCTCAGCTGGTACCGGGGCTCTTTTCCCAGGGATGCTGCTCCTGTCTCCTCAGGGCTCTCAGCAGCCTTTCCAACCTGCCTCTGCCACAGCAAGGTGTTGGGAGCAGTATTTTGGGTGAAAGCCACGCTCTTCAGTAGACTCCAGGATCAGAATCCTGGAATGGCTTGGATGGGAAAGGATCTTACAGATCATCTCATTCCACTCCTCTTGCCATGGGCAGGGACACATTCCACTATCCCAGGCTGCTCCAAGCCCCTCCAGCCTGGCCATGAACATTTCCAGGGATCCAGGGGCAGCCACAGCTTCTCTGGGCACCCTGTGCGAGGGGCTCCCCACCCTCATAGGGAAGAATTTCTCTCCAGTGTCCAATCTCAGTCTCTTTGAGTTTAAGGCCGTTGCTCCCTGGCCCATCAAGCAGCTGCAGCCGGGACCAGGAGCCCTGCAGGGAGCAGTGCAGGCTGGCAGCACTGTCACCCCTGGCACCACAGACATTCCCCACGCTGGGACAGGCTCCGGGCTGGGCTCTGGCTGGGATTGCTGCAGGGATCAGGGTGATCAGCCATGGAACAAAGTGGGAATTGCTCTGAGTGGATGGGGGCTGAGAGGGGCTGGGGTGATGCCCTTTCCCCCTCAGTTCCTCCCAGAGCTGTCCCAGCATCAGATTGGGAGGCCACACTCCTGCAGGTGCCACGTCCCACCCATGGCACACAGGGCTGCTGGGGCTTCTCTGTGCAAGCTGAATTTGGCAGGACAGGCCACCAAAGGCTCCTTTCCTGTTTCTCCACCGTGCAGCTGCTGCTGTGAAGAGCAGGAGCATCACCTGGTGTGTGGAGCTGCACCGGGATGGGGAGAGGCAGCCCCAGCTGTGCAAGGGCAGGTGACACCAGGGACCATGAGCAGGGACAGAGGTGGGGGGTGTAGCTGGCATCCCCCTCTGCCCATGGCTGTGCCCCTCCAGCTGCAGGATAACAGGATAACACCCAGGCTGGGGCCAACACCAGAGCAAGGCCAGTGGTCCTTGCTCCCAGCTCTGGAGTCATCCAGACACCTGCTGGGAAATGAGTGTCAGTCCAAGTGCTCAGAGCTTCTGAGCTGCTTTTGGGCTGTCTCTGGCAGTTCTCAGTGCTGCAGGCTGCCAGGAGCAAAGGCAGGCTCATGAATGCTGTGACACAGGTTAATCCTGTCCTTTCCATTCTTTCCTTTCTCCTTTCCCTTCCTTCAGCATTCACCCTTTTTGGTGTCTTTACAGCCCTAAGCATCTGTAAGATTCCCAGTACAGACAATACTCATACAAACCTCAGCTGGCTCCCTTGGAGCACTCTGGGCAGGTTCTGGGCTTCTCCTGAGGCTTCCAGGGATTTCCCTGCTCTCACTGACCTTGCAGCCCCTTGGCTGCAAACAAAGGCAAGACTCACTGTCCCTCTTTTACAGGGAAGGAGCCACATCTGGGTCCCTAAACTGAACCTGGCTGCAGTCTCCCACTCTACCTCTTCATCAGTGTCAGAAAAACCTGGCACACCTCAGCTGGAATTGTACCTGGCCAAAGCAAAGCAGTGACTGCAGATGCTCAGATCCATCATCCAGAGCCCAACCCTGCAGGGACCAGCCCCTCTGAGGGCCACACTAAATGCTGAGGGCTGAGAGACTTCAGGCGGGAAAGAAATCAATAAATTCTCATTTTAAAAGCAAGTCACAGTGGGAAAAGCTTCCTCATAATTTGGGCCCTGCAGGGCAAGAAAGACATTGAGGGGCTGGAATGTATCCAGAGAAAGGAATGGAGCTGGGGTCTGGAGAACAAGGAGAGACTAAGGGAGATGGGAAAGGGACTCATCCTGGAGAAAAGGAGCCTCAGGGGGCACCTTCTCACTCCCCACAACTCCCTGTGACAGAAAGGTCAGGTGAGGGTCAGGCTCTGCTCCCAGGGAACAGGGACAGGACAAGAGGAAATGCCCCCAAGCTGTGTCAGGGGAGATTCAGATTAGACATCAGGAGGAATTTCTTCATGGAAAGGGTGGTCAGGCACTGGCCAGTGACAGTCCCTGGAAGTGTTCAAAAGCTGTGTGGATGTCGCATCTTCCCTTCCCCTTCCCCTTCCCTCTCGCCAAGCTGAGCCGGGATTGTGACACTAAAACTCGGTCTTTATGTCCAGGTCCCTCTGTCCGTATCAAAAGAGGAAGGCTCTTTGTTCCTGAGGAGAGAGCTGCTAATGAAGGCTTTAATTACCACGTCGAGAGCGGCAGGGGAGCAGGAGTCACTCACCTCCTTCCAAAGCCCCCAGGCAGCACCGGGAGCGGGGAGGGAACCTGGGCTCCCTTTGACGTGATAATTTCCCCACTCAGCAGAGCTGCAAACACCGCAGAGGGGCTGGAAGAGCCAGACGGGCCGGGAAGGGCTGGAAGAGCAGAGCCAGAGGGGCCGGGAAGGGCTGGAAGAGCAGAGCCAGAGGGGCACGGGAGGGCTGGAAGAGCAGAGCCAGAGGGGCACGGGAGGGCTGGAAGAGCAGAGCCAGAGGGGCACGGGCAGGGCTGGAAGAGCAGAACATGTGCCATAGGGCAGGATGGCTCAGGACACAGCAAAACACAACCTGGAGCTCTGGGGATGAGCTGTTTGGGGTCTCTGAACACTGGGGTTTGTTCTCAGCTGGTACCGGGGCTCTTTTCCCAGGGATGCTGCTCCTGTCTCCTCAGGGCTCTCAGCAGCCTTTCCAACCTGCCTCTGCCACAGCAAGGTGTTGGGAGCAGTATTTTGGGTGAAAGCCACGCTCTCTGCTCCTGTCTCCTCAGGGCTCTCAGCAGCCTTTCCAGAGGGGCCAGAGGGGCACGGGCAGGGCTGGAAGAGCAGAGCCCTCCCGGTTTGGAGTTCAGCACAGGGAGGCAGCGCTGATTAATGGGCAGAGCTTGGATTCCCTCCCCGAGGGGCAGGGACCTGTCCCAGCGCCCAGGGCTGCTCCTCCAGCCCTCACCACCACTGTCCCCACTCCTGCCACTTTTGGACACGGTGGACACCGGAGAGGACACGGGTGGGCACCTGCCAAGAGCTTGGTGGGATTGCCCAAAGGAGAGGATGGTCACCCAGGCAGGATAAACATGACGACATCCAACAGGGTTCAGTCACAGGCACCCCTGGAAACCACACAAGGAATAGCTCAGATATTTCCCACCCAGAGCCCCCAGGAGAGAGGGAAGCAGGACCACCATTTTCCAGAAAATTCTGACATTTTAAAATTTTTCCAAAGGCATATGGGTAAAAGGGGGGGAAAAAAGGCACATTTATATTTTCATCCCCAAAAAATAATTTTGGAAGTGTATATCCTAAAAAAGTTGGTACATTTTCTTCTGATACTTTAAAATGTTACACCATTATATAATTCACAATAGAAAATATGCTCTTGGAATAAAAATGTCCTTGAAAGGAAGGATTTTTTTAAGAACTTTTCTCAAAAGCAGAAGTCACTGACATGGACAATTCATAAAGTCTGATTTCAGTGAAGCAGTTTCCAGAGAAATGTCCTAGAGGAAGGTATTCACTCCCCCTGTGTGAGCTGGGCTGCCTCAGCCTGAGATGGCTCAGGGGGGTCTCCTGTGTCCTGAGTGGGGGGGGACTGCACTGTGCTCCCTGCAGCTGTGCCATTCCTTCATTTTCCATACAATTCTTCCCAAACCAACCACTTCTCTCTGCACAGCATGGAGAGGCCTTTTGGTCTCATTGCAATATGAGAAACACCAGAGGAAAGGGGCTCCAGTTCCTGAGGAGGTGGTGAGAGGAGATGACAGACCATGGAATATCCTGAGGGGGAAGGGACCCCCAGGATCACCCAGGCCAGCCCCTGTCCCTGCCCAGACCCCCAACAACCCCACCCTGGCATCCCTGGCAACGCTGTCCAAAGGCTCCTGGAGCTCTGGCAGCCTCGGGGCCGTGCCCATTCCCTGGGGAGCCTGGGCAGTGCCAGCACTCAATGGGAAGAACCTTGCCCTGAGATCCAGCCAAAATCCCCCTTACACAGCTGCAGCCATTCCCTCCAGTCTGTCCCTGGTCACATGGCAGGATGGCTTGAGGCAGAGGGACAACAGAGCCTGAGGTTGCTTGGCAGCAGCAGCAGTGACAGCAGTGACAGCAGTGACAGCAGTGACAGCAGTGACAGCAGCAGTGGCAGCAGTGGCAGCAGTGGCAGCAGTGGCAGTCACATCACCTGCACAGCTCATGGTCAGCACAGCAGGTCTGGAAAAGACAGTGGTACTGTAATTTCTTCCACGTCCTCATGCAAATAAGCAAGTTTGGACTCCTGTGACCTCTAAATGAGCCTCACCACATCTGCCAGGGGAGAGGGGGCAGAGGTTTGGGGGCTCCATACGAGGGGAGCAGCACAGGGGAGGGGGTGGGTGGGCAGAGGTTTCCATGAGAAGATGCTGGGCATGAGGAGGCAGCTGCCCTGGCACTGTGAGGGCAGTGAGGCTGGCGTGGCCCTGGCTCAGGGACAAGGAGCTCCTCTGCCATGTCCCAAGCACAGCCAGCATCAGTGGCACCCATTGCTCCAGCAGCCTGGGGAGGGAGAGCACAACAGGCAAACACCCCAGGACAGGAGAGTCCCACCCTGTTTTCACCAGCACCAAGGAATGGACAGGTTTTCTTCTCTTTATTTTTCAGTAAAATGCTGAGGGCTCGTGGCTCTTTCAGGGAATGTGTCAGGAAGCAGGGAACGAGGGGTTCCTGCACACAGACCCAGCTGGATATCACAGCAGCAAGAGCCAGGGCTCCACTGGGCACAGGATCACCATGGGCACCCCAGCAGGTAAGCAATGACCTGTTAAAACATAAAGGAACAGCAAAATCCTATAGCTCCACACCCCAAACTTCAGCTCCAGAGTGTCTTAAACGCTTAGCAGAAAGAAGAAAACCAGCCTGACACTGTGATCCTTTTTTGAAATTGTATCATATCCCTGGGTATTACAAAATGTTTTACTGTCCCTTGAAGTGTTCACCAAACCCTGGAAGTGGTCAAAAGGCATGTGGATGGGGACCTGGGGACATGGTTTAGTGGTGAACAGAGCAGTGCTGGGTTAATGGTGGGACTTGATTGTCTTAGAGGTCTTTTCAAACTGAATGATTCTGTGATTCTATATTTGAGCCAATTATATTTTCTTTCTCCTGACGTCTGACTCAGAATTTGAGAAAATGTAATGCTGGCACCACTGGAGAAGAAATATGATGTGAAGATAATTTTAGGTTCCAAAGGAGCTGCTTGGAATGGCTGTGATTTTGCTTTCAGCCAGTGCAAAGAGCCGGACTTACACCTTTTGTTAAATAATGCATCTGGGATAAGGCCTGGGCTGCAAGGAGAGGGCTGGCACACAGCCCTGCCCCCTTACACCCTGCTCAAGTGCTATTGAGTGGCTTCCAGGGGATTACAAGCCGGGAGTGGGCTTTGTCCTGGCTCCCGCACAGCCCAAGCTGTCTTTATTCTCCAGGAGAGCTGCTCTGCAGATGGAGCTTTGTGTTATTCCATGCAAATAATCTCCATCAGGAAGTACCTGCTGCTCGTAGCACTGAATTGAACATTCCACTGATGGTCACAGCCATTATCTGAGAAACCTGAAATATGGCAAAAAAAGGCAAGAAATAGAAAAGCCAGAGGGCAGGATGGTTTGGCATGGAAGCATCCCTGGCTGTCACCTCTCTCCTTCCATGGGCAGAGACCCCACAGCGATTGCCACACCTCATCAGGTGGCACCAGGAATGCTGTGGCTGGGTGTCCTGCCTACCCTGACACCTAACAGGTTCCTCCATCAGGATTTAAACACAGCATCTTCCCACAGAAATCAGCCCCCAAACCACTTTACTCAGAATACAACATCAGGAAACAAATCAATGTCGAGGTGACACCTCGGGTTTTGTGTCCCCCCCTAACAGTGTGACAGTGCTCCTGGAGGGGAATATTTAGCTGCTGCCAGCAGCCCCTGGGGAGGGTGGGTTTAGCAGAAGGGTCATGCTGATGTTGGCAGGTGAAACAGCTCCCATCATCTGGCTGCCTTGGGGAAAACCAGAACTGGCTCTCAGCATCGACTGTGCCAGTAAAGTGAGAGCAGCCGTGGGCAGGGTGTGTGTGCCAGGGGTGGGGAGATCCCCCAGCACCCGCTGCTATCCCTGTGCAGGGTGCTGGGCACCTGCTCTGGTTTTTCCCCCAAGCACTTTGAGCTACAGCTACAAAACTCTCAATGAATGCCCACACTCAGACCACAAACAGCCCCCACCTCTGCTGGGCCCCTGAGGCAGCCCCTGCCCTGCTGTGGGGAGAGTCAGGGAGACAGGCTGGGCCCTGGGAATTGGCCAGCAGCCAGGACAGCCTGTGGCCCCCTTCCCCCTGGATGTCACCCAGCCATGGCCCCTTCCCCCTGGATGTCACCCAGCCATGGCCCCTTCCCCCTGGATGTCACCCAGCCATGGCCCCTTCCCCCTGGATGTCACCCAGCCATGGCCCCTTCCCCCTGGATGTCACCCAGCCATGGCCCCTTCCCCCTGGATGTCACCCAGCCATGGCCCCTTCCCCCTGGATGTCACTCACTCCTGCTCATCTCTGCATGGGCAGCACAGCCCACTGCCCCCACAAAGGGAGGGTGGCCCCCCCACAGAGCAGTTCTCAGGTGCTGGGAGCAGCCCAGGACCCAGCTCTGGGATGTGGAAGGAGCTGAGATTCCTGCTCCCCATCACAGCATCCCCCTGGCACAGCCACCCAGGGGGACACAGCCAGGGCACAGGGCTGCCAGTGGCCACGAGCCCCTGTCCCCAGTGTCTTGCTGTGCCCGATGCCAGCACACCCACACAGCACTGTCCTTTCCATCAGCTCTTCTCCATCTTCTCCTCTCAGCTCCCTGTGGCACTGCAGGAGCTGCAGAGCTGCTCCCCTGTGCAGCCTGTGCAGGGCAGCAACACCCCAAAGAGCTGGAGAAAGGGGCTGGAGGGCCAGGCTGGGATGCCGTGGCCATTCCCAGGGATCCACAGCATGGACTGAGCTGTCACAAGGGCCCCAGGGAGGGTCTGAGCACTGGGCTCATGGGGCTGCCCAGCCATGCAGTGAGGGATGGGACCTGGGGCCATGTCTCAGGGCCCTTAGGAAGGTAGAGTTTAAGGGCAGGTGAAGGGTGCAATGAGGAAATTGGGGTTAACCTCATCAATTGGTGGGTATCATGTATTAAAAATACATCTATTTCTGATGAGGGCTCTGCCCATAGGAGTATTTGCTGTGATTTACATGCAATCCCAAAAGCCACAGTGAGATGAGATGCAGTGTCTTTGTCTCACACTCATTCAGCAGCCCCTGAGCTGAGAAGAAGGGACTGTCCACTCTGCAGGAACAGAGATGGGACTGGGGAGTGCTCCAGTTTTTTAAGAAAGCTATTGAGCTACTTAAACCTTGTCCAGCTGGAAGAGCTCACACAAACAGGGTGATCTCCTGGAGCACAGGTGAGATGAGGAGTGGCTGAGGGAGCTGGGGGAGCTCAGCCTGGAAGAAAGGAGGCTCCGGGGGCACCTTCTTGCTCTTTACAGCTCCATGTGGCAGGAAGGTGCAGCCAGGTGAGGGTTGGGCTCTGCTCCCAGGGAACAAGGGACAGGAGAGGAAATGGCGTCAAGTGGCAGAGAGGCTGTTAGATTGGATATTGGGGGAAAATTCTTCATTGAAAGGGTGATCAGGCATTTGAACAGACTGTGGAGTCACTGTGTCTGGAAATGTTCAAAAACATATATGTGTGTGGCACTTGGAGAGATGGTTTAGTGGCAGGCTTGGCAGTGCTGAGTTAATGGTTGGGCTTGATGATCTTAGGCTTTTCCAATGTAAACGATTCTGTGAGAGAAAAAGAAGTGCACAACAAACCCGCAGGAGCATCTCAAGAAGCACTGACCACCTGCAGCAACAGGCCAAGGCTCTCAGGCGCAGGGAGGGATTGTCGGGGTGTCTGTGCAGGCCAGGAGTTGGAGTTGATCGCTCTGGTCCCTTCCAGCTCAGGATATCCCGTGGTTCTCGGAGCTGCCTCAGCCCAGCACGGTCCCTGCACAGACACCTTGGGGCGGGAGCTCAGGGGCTGGGGCACGGCTGTGGCTGCAGGGAGGAATGGCACGGACAGCTCTGGGCCACCTCCCCAGGCAGGCAGGGAGTCCCTCTCTCCCTGGGCAGCAGTTGCAGCCCATAAACCCCTCAACCCTTATTTTGTGTTGAGGACAAAAGCCATCAACAAAGTCCTAATTAAAAAACAACCACCAAGCAAAAAGCACAGCTAATTGCTTTTTGACTGCAGAACAAAAGACGCTCATCTGCCTAATTACACTGTGAAAATGAGAAGAATTTAAACAGGAATTATAAGTAATCACAGAAGCAAAGAGAGGAGTGAATGCCTATGGAAACCTGGATGCAGGGCTGAGCACAAAGAAGGCAGCAGCTAGAAGAGGGGGATGACAAGGAAAGCATTTAAGGCTCATTATATTGAGCTAATTGGCTGCTCCTCAAGTACCTTCCTGCTCAGGCACTCCAAGCATCCTGTGCATCCTGGTGAATTGAAGCTTCCCAGTATCCCAGAGGAGTCCTATGGGTCAAAGTCATGGTCTCTGGCAGGTGGGGAAATGCAAGAGTCACTCTCCCACCGAGGCCACCAACCCTGGAGTGCTGTCCCCACTCGGGCACAAACTCACTTCTCCCAGCTCCTCTGAAGCACAGCTGGATGCTCTGCAGGGAAGGAGGCCATGCAAGGTCCCCTGAGAGCAGAGCTTCCCCATGGTTGGATGCTAAAGGCTCCCTGTGGGGTCTGCAAAGGTCAGGTTCACAGAATATCCTGAGTTGGAAGGGATCCACATCAAACCCAGCTCCTGGACACCCCAACAATCCCATCATGTGCTTGAGAGCATTTTCCAAATGCTCCTTGAACTCTGGCAGGTTCCTGTCTGGGCTAAGGGATGGAGAGCCCCGAGGAGAGCCTGAGCCCTGCAGTCAGCTCCACACAAGCCCAGGGCTGTGCAGTGGCCCACTGGGGTGGGCTGAGTGGCCCCTCCCTCAGAGAGGAGGAAAAGGAAAAAAGTCATTTTGTTCTGAGAATAATCAGTGGGGAAGAAATAGGAGGAGGATATCAGGTTACATGGAAAATCTCAGGGTCCTCACTGGAAAAGCAAATCCTGTTCTCCCCAAGCCTGCATGGAAGCAGTGGTCAGGAAAGCTGGAAACAGACAAATTAATGTCTCCTTAGAGGTAATTAACCGGCAGAGCTCCCCGTGGGGGAGGGAGGTGAGGTCCTTGTATCAAGTACCAGGATGACTCCTTGTCATCCCAGGGCCCTGGGCTCCACTTGCACAGACAGCTACCAGAGAGCAGGGACACAAAGGACACACTGGGGCAGGAGGCTTTGCTTCCTGGTGATTGGAGCCCCGGGGTGTGACAGCCGGTGGCACAGGCAGGAGGAGCCTTTGCAGGAGCCACCCTGGCCCTGACATCTCTTCCCTTGCACCTCTGGGTGCAGCTCCGCAGCCCCAGAGGGCCAGGCAGAGGCCACACAGGAGCTGGGTCAGGAAGGGCTCAGGGGGACCCAGCCCTTTGGGCTGAACCCCTGCTCAGGCCCAAGCCAGACCCAGATCCAGCATGAGCCACAACATTTAATCCTGTTACTCCCACCTGCAGAGGAGGCCAGGAGAATTCTCTCCTCTGAAATGCTGCTTGTGAAATCAATAGTTCATTTCTTATCAGAGGGACCGGCAGCAGGAGGAAATCAAAGAAAATGGAAATGACACAGCCACAAGCTGATGTCTGAGCCAGCCCTGCAGCAGCAGCTGCAGGTCAGAGCAGCCCAGGCTCTGCCACATCACTGTCAGACTTGGAGGTGCTGGGAGATGACAGCCAAAAGCCTTTTGTCACGAGGGTTTGTCAGCACAGCTTTGTGTCCCTGCAGAGTGGGATCTGGGGTTTTGCCCCACATTGAAGGCACCACCTGAGGCCACCAAACCACCAGGGACAGGCTCTGCCCTGGAGCCAGACACAGCCGGGCATTCTGCACCCAACAGAGGAATCATGGAAGGGTTTGGGTTGGAAAGGACATTACAGACCATCCAGTGCCAGCCCCTGCCATGGCCAGGGACACCTTCCACTGTCCCAGGCTGCTCCAAGCCCCATCCACACTGGCTTTGGACACTGCCAGGGATCCAGGGGCAGCCTGGGTATAGCTGCCCCTGGTTAGCCTGCGCCAAGGCCTCATCACCCTCAAAGGGAAGAATTTCTTCCTAACATCTCATCTGAATCTCTCCCTTTTTACTTTCAAACCCATCCTTCCTATCACTATCTGCCCATGTAAAAAGTCTTCCTGGTGCAGGACAGTGCATCTCATCCCATCCCCATGCCATTCCATGCCTTTCTGTATTTCTCCCATTCCATAGCTCCAGCCCTAGAGCTCAGACATGGCTGCAGTGCTGCCAAGGTGCCCTTTGCTCCAGGCAGGTCTTTTCTCAACACTAATGATCCCCACTTTTTGCAGAAAAATCCCCACTGTTTTTTAAAAGAAAGGAATTTCTTGAATACATCCCCGAACTAAAAATAGTGAGAGGGAATTTGCCATCCTGCTATTAAACATTTTTCAGTGCTAAAAGCAGCATCCCAGTATCTGGGATGATGGCATTAAGCTACCTTGAAATCGTGTTTTGCAACATGCTGGCAAACACAGCCAGCTGCACCAGGGATGCCCTTCCAAGGGCTGTGTCCATGGAGGGGCCAGGGAGGTCCCTGTGCACACCCAGCCCCATGGCAGGGGGAGGGGTCACTCCAGTGCCACCAGAGGAGGGCCCAGCATCCAGCCCGTCCCACCAGCAGGTGTGTTCCACTCCTGGAGAAAAGTTCTGACCACTAACTGCCCAGTCCAATAAGCTACAAACTCCTTTGGGCACAGAATCACAGAATCATTAAGGCTGGAAAGGACCTTGAAGTCAGTCAAGTCCAACCCTTAACCCAGCACCACCCAATTCCCAAGTTCCCAAGTGCTACATCCACACACCCTTGGAACACTTCCAGGGATGGTGACTCTACCACTGCCCCGGGCAGCTGTGCCATTGCCACCCTTTCGGTCAGTGGCAGCTTTTGGAATTCCTGACCTACCTGGCTATGCCAGGATACCTCTGTGGTGGCCAAAAAAAGGAAAGATTTTGGGGCAATCGTGTCTGAACCATCTGCCTCCCCCAAAATCTCATGCAGTGCTGTATTTGCCTTCAGTCCTCAGCAGAAATGTGCACAAATGAGCTGGAGAAGAATGGCCAACACAGGAAGTCACTCTCCCCTCACCTCCAGGCTTGATGTGGCTCTGGACACAGGAGAAGCACATCTGGGATTCTCTAGGGAAAGATGCTGGAATGCAGTAGGGGTGCCCATGAGAAGAAATGAAAATTTTTCCCTTGAGGAGATTTTTCTACAGAGGAAAGACTCATCCATGCTAATCTGCCCCTCCTACTTCTGCTGCCCCAAACGCCAGGGTTTACCTTGGGCTGCAGCGATGCTGTGCCTCACATTCCTTGGAAATGTTCTTCTGCCTCAGCAAACCAGCCCTGCTTTACGTAAGCGACCTGGGGATATTTGCAGGAGGCAGAAGCACTCGAGCAGGCGGGAGGTGTGTTTGGTAAGGCTGCACACCCTGCAGGGAGCTCGGGATGCAGCGAGGGGAGTGGCTGCCAAGCCAGAGCCAGAGATTCAGTCCGGCTGCTGCCGTGGCACTTCCAGGTCCCTTCCTTCAGAGAGATGACCAAGGAACAAGGAATGGAATCCTCCTTGCCAGCTTGTAGCTCTGCAGGATGGCTCTGACAGGGGAGAGCCCGGCAGCAAGAGCACAGGGGCTGTCACAACCCTGAAACCTCAGGTCTGTCTGACACCTGGCAGGAGCATTTATCCACAGCTCGTGGAGCTCAGGAGCCAGAGCCAGAAGGGAATTGCCAATATCAACCCTCCTTGTTCAAGCATTTTTATTCAGCACAGCATCTCCTTTTTCATCCCTTCCCTCACCCCTCCCTGCTGCCAAACTTCCCACGTGTTCCAGGCAGCACTGTGGCTGCTGGGTTGGAGGCACCTTCCAAGAAGAATCATAGAAGATTGATAGAAGAATCCCAGAATCCCAGAATTGCTTGGAAGCAACCTTACAGGTGACTCCACATCTCTGCCATGGGCAGGGACACTTTTCACTATCCCAGGTTGCTGAAGGTCCTTCCATCATGGCCTTGGACACTGCCAGGGATCCAGGGACAGCCACAGCTTCTCTGGGCACCCTGTGCCAGGGCCTCAGCACCTTCACAGGGAACAATTCCCTCCCAATATCCCATCTATCCCTGCCCTCTGGCAGTGGGAAGCCATTCCCCTTTGTCCTGTCCCTCCAGACCCTTGTCCCAAGTCCCTCCCCAGCTCTCCCGGTGCTCTTTGAGGCACTGGAAGAGGCTCTGAGGTCTCTCTGGAGCCTTCCCTTGTTCAGGCTGAACAGTCCCAATTCCTTCATCCTCAAGAACCCTGTAGCTCCTGTGCTCACCATGCACACACCTGCAGCTGTGACTGGGGATCACAGGGCAGCAGCTGGGATTTGTCTGTTTATTAAACAACTCATATAAAGTCTTTGCCATGTTTCATTTGACCCTGATGCAGAAAGCCTGGAAGAAGCTCTGGTTCCAAAGGCTTCAGACTAGAAGTGGTAGAGCTGGAGCATTTCATGGTTATGGGACTGGTTACATTGGTCATGGGATGGATTCCAGCACTGATGGATTCCAGCACGCATGTCACCTGGGATCAGCCTCAGTTAAAGTCTGTAGGCCTCTTGTCAGATCTTATTCCAGTCAAACCATCAGGAACCAAATCAACCCCATCCCTGGAAGTGTCCAAGACCAGGCTGGATGGGATTTGGAGCAACCTGCTCTAGTGGAAGGTGTTCCTGCCCATGGCAGGGAGTGGAATGAGATGAGCTTTAAGATCCCTCCAACCCAAACCATTCTGTGATTCTGTGATTCCATGAATCCTGGACACTTTGGCATTAGGCTGGCCCAGGACTCTCACCAGGGAGATGCTGGGCAATGCTGGGGGCTTTGGAAACTGGACCTGTGATATTCTGGGCCCCGTGCAGTATTTGTACCACATGGTGCTCCTGCTGAGCTGGGAACATGGGCCTGTGCTGGACCATTGCACTGGTAAATCCTGCCCCCCACCAGATTTACTCTGCTCTCCAAGATATAGAGAGAAATGTGGTGGAAGAAGCAAGGACTTCTTGAGGAGTGACTGTAAAATAGGTTCTTATTTGACCTCAGAGGTCAAAGCATCCCCCTCCAGCACTGACAGGACAAATATATCCAGGCCAGCCCTCATGGCTGCTCACCCAACCCGTTCCCCAGCCCCTGTGGTTAATAGGCTCCAGAAGGCTGGAATGTGAAATGTTTGGAACCCACAGCTCTGCCCAGGGGCTGTGAGCTGGGCTGTGGCCAGGCTGCTCCAGGCACACTCCTCTGCAGTCCCTGTAATTCAGGAGTCAGCATGGAGCTGGTGCTGGCAGGTGGAGGAGTTTGCTCCTGTGTATGGAATCACTGAATTTCAGGGTTATAAAAACAGGACTTGCAGCCAGGATAAGGCAAAAGCCTGGTGAATCACCTGGATGAAGTCAGCTGTGATCCCACAGCAGAGGTGAAGAGAAGATTCAGTTCCTGCTTATCTTCCAAACATTGCTCTTTCTGCACATTCTGGGCTAGCTTGAAAATCTCTGTGCTTTTAAGGAGGCCTGTGGCAGTTGCTGAGCAAGAAATCCTGCAGTAGCAACCACCTGAGCCTCCTGGAAGAGATGCTTGCACCAAGCCCTGCAGCCCCTCACCCTGTCAAAGTCCTTCCCACTCTCCCCTTCTCCTGGGATCCCCCTCACACCATCCCACTGCAGCCTGGGGTTTATTGTGTTTGCATCCGCCTCTTTGCATTATAGATTTGGCCTTTGTCTTTGTTATTTGTGCCTCCAATTCTTCCCCTACCAAGTACATCAGTCGCTATGGAAACGATTATTTCCTTGGGATGAGTAATCTTTGTGACAGCCCCGAAAACAGCAAAAAGTCAGTGCATACACTGCACCTTCTACTTAATTCAGAGAGTTGTTAATTAGCTCTTCTCTTCAAAGGGATCAAAATCTCTGCCACCAATGATCTGCAGGGAAAAAGGAGGAGTTTTGACTGGCTGCTTTGATCATTTTGTGCTAACTTGGCATGAATTGGAGAAACCCAACAGGCAGCTGCTGGAGCAGTAACACTATCCAGCCCCTCTGTGTAGGAGGACCAGAGGACATCAGCTGGGTGTAGGAAGCTCCCAGTAATTTACAGCATCAGTGACTGAACGACTGAGCAAAGCAGAAATCCCCAGGGAATCGCAGCACTATGGAGCTGACAAAGTCACTGTACCTCAGCTGGGGGGTGCAGGATCCCCCCACCAGTGTCCTCAGGTGGGCAAGAGCCCAGTGGCACCTGGCTTGTACCAGCCATGATGTGACCCGAGGGCCAGGGCAGTGCCTGTGCCCTGTGCTGGGCACTGCTGAGGTCACTCCTCAAATCCTGTGTCCAGTTCTGGGATCCTGACAGAAACAGAGACCTTGAGGGGCTGGAGTGTGTCCAGAGAGGAGAACGGGGCTGGGGAAGGGGCTGGAGCACCAGAACCGGCTGAGGGGCTCAGCCTGGAGAGAAGGAGGCTCAGGGGGAACCTTCTGGCTCTGCACAACTCCCTGACAGGAGGGGGAAGCCAGGTGGGGGGGGGGGGGGGGGGGGGGGGTCATCAGGCTCTGCTCCCAGGGAACAAGGGACAGGATGAGAAGAAATGGACTTAATTTGTGCCAGAGGAAAGTTTAGATTGGATATTTCAGAAAATTTCCTCACAGAAAGGGTGGTCAGGCACTGGCACACTGCCCAGGGCAGTGGCAAAGTCACTGTCCCTGGTCACATCAAAAGCTGTGTGGATGTGGCACTTGGGGACATGGGCTATGGTGGCCCTGGCAGTGCTGGGGGACGGGCTGGACTCGATGATCTGAGAGGGCTTTTCTGACCTTTAAAATTCTGTGAGAGATAAAGAAACCCTGTAGCAGGACCCCATGAGCATCTCCATGGGGCACCACAGCCAGCAGTGACTGCCCCAGCAGCGACAGCGCTGGCTCTGCAGGGTCCATTTGCAATATCCCAAAGCTTATCCAAGGCTTCACATTAATGAGAGATGATTAAACAGCTCAGGCTCTCACAGGGTGTCTGATGGCCCAGGCAGGGCTGGGCCCCTGTGCCAGGATGCAGCCCAGACCTCTGAGGCAGCCAGGTGCTGCCACTGCTCCTCACACAGGGCTGAGGGGTGAGGTGGTGACCTGGCCCTGGCTCCTTCAAGCTCAGTGAGAATTGTACTTAAACTAAGTTCTAGAAGGATCCTTCTAAGTTCTAGAAGGGATGAGAGGCCAAAAGGAGCCTGAGCAGGGCATCCCTGCCTACCTTCTGGAGGAAGAGGATCAGGTTAGGATGTCCCAGAGGAAAGCTTGCCTGGCCCCTCAAGGGCTGCTGGATGAGAGATGCAGGTGAGCTCTGCCAGGTTTCTGGTAAGAGCTGATGGCACAGGGCCAGGCTCACATCAGCAACCACAAAAGCTCTTTGGGGTGGAAATGAACAGGTAGAAAGATGACTGGGTAAACTACCCCAACCCCAAACCACTTCAAAAGAAGTTGGTGTCTCCAGGGATCCATCTACAGCAATAAACCCAGGAAAACCCCCTGAACCCCAGGCTCTGCAGGCTACACCACTGAGGATGGAATGTGCAAATGGGATGGGACAGACTGAGCTGCTGCTTTATTTCTCTTTGTCTCTACCCAAGGAAAATGTACTGCAGCTCAAAAATGGCCCAGCAATGAATACCTCCTGCTCTCTCCATTTGGCCTCACCCCAAGCAGTGATTGGTACTGACATTTCTGGGGGTTGGGGCAGCACTACAACACCTGCCACCTTCCGTGGGAGCAGCTCCTGCCACAGCACCCCACACTCTTGGTCCATCCACTTGGCTGCAAAGGCAGCCACTGCTCCCTGAACCTGCAGGACCCTGGGCTGCCACCTCTGGGATCCTTCCCACCCTGTGGAGAGCCCATGGGTTGGTGGGGAACTGCCTGCAGCCCAGCACTTGGGCACTGCCAGTTCCCAGGGGTGATAGCTTGTGAGGTGTCAGGTGGGTGCTCATCCCTGAGCAAAGAGCTTCCCTGAGTCACTGCACTCAGACAGGCACAGGCCAAACAATCTATTTTCCATCCCCCTCACCCCAGCACTGCAGCATTATTAGAAGGTGCTGATGTCTCCAGATCGATCACCAGGAGCAGGGAAGGTCATGTGCAGACAGCTGATTGCTCCTTCATGCTGCTGAGAGAGGCATTTTGCATGTCAAGTGTCACCTCTGGGCTGAACTTCACCCCTGTGCTCACCTCAGGGGTCTCTTACCCTGGCGAGGACACGTGGCACAGGGGGCCAGACCAGGCTCTGGCTCACCTTCCCAGAGCTCTCCCTGTGCTCCAGCACAGGGAGAAGATGCAGAGGCCCTGCTTCAGGATTGCCTAAACAACCCCAGCTCTTCTCCCCCACCACCCCCACAGCAGCTTGAAGTGTTTTCATATATTTAACACCATGTCCTGGTTTAGAAAGACAGGTGTCTGCCAGCGAAAACTGGAATTTCCCTTAGAATAGAGAATGAACACTCCCCCCCCCCCATTATTATAATTTTGCAATTAGGGGCTTTCAGGCAAAGATTTGAGAACAGAGATATGTTATAAATGTGTATTATGGAGTTGGCTTTTTGCAAATATTGAGATGAATGCAATATGGGAAGGTTGTACTGTATTTCCTTTTATTTATAGAATTTAGAAATGTGATTAATGTATATTTTCTGATTGTGACATAGTGTTAAAGACTGTGTTTGGGGTTTTTTTTCTTTGTAATATCTAAACTGGCCAAACCAGAAGGTAGGGGGAGTCAATCTGCATTCCTGCATGAAGATTGCTGGAACCTCTGTTATCAAGTATCTTATTCAAATGAAGATGACCAAACCTCAGGAGAAGAATTTATGAGACCTATGTTAACCAGATGAATGGAGTCACCTACAGATAAATCTACCAGATAAAATGATTGGGGAGAATTGAAACTGAACAAAGGAATTCAAACCCAAAAGGAATGTTTGAATCATGCATTAGAGTCTATTGAATATGTAACACAGAGATCCTTAAAACAAAGGATCTGAAGGGGTAGGAGTGTGCTGCTGGCTGGCTTGGGGCCAGGCACCCTCAGTTGAGAAACTTTGTTTTCTGTCTCCCAATTGTCTATTTTTAAAATTTTTTATTAAACTTGCACATTTTTCTAAGAAAGTGAACCTCATTTTTCACAGATAGCAGCTCTTTACTAGGAATATTAAAAATACAAATGTAGTAGTACAGAAAGGACAAGCAAACTAAACAAACAAACACTCTAGAAAACCCCTGCCAGAGTCAGGGATGTGATCTGACACGCTGTTGGTCAGGGTGTTAGAAGCAGTCCAGATGAATCCTCCTTGGAGTAACAGATGTGGTTCTGTGGAGTAGAGATGATCCTGTAGGAAGTCCAGTGGTGGTGAGATGGGTCCAGTCTTCCTCATGGGAATCCAGTGGAGAACAGGATTGCCCTGTGTTCGTACATCCCACTTTTATCTAGGTCGGAATACTTGGGGCACCCCAACACTGGGTGGAGCATCTCACAATGGGATGATGGAATGTGTCATGTCATTGGTGAGCCTTAAGGGCCCATTATCAGCAGATATCCCCCAAGGAGGATGGTGATGAAAGAATTAAGAAACACTGCCCCACCCAGTTTTAAGAGCTGTGCCATTATCAGAAAGCATCTGCCCCAAAACTTGCCTTTGGCCACCTCTTTGTTTTGATCAAGCACCCATAAGTACCCAGTATTTAGTCTCCTAGGAACTTTATGGGGAAAAATTCTCTAAATAAAAGGAACAAACCTAACCCCTAACACACCACCACTTCTCACCCTGCACACTGTGCTTTTCTGCCTACATCCCTGTATCACCTGGCAGCACCCGCCTGTCCTGTGGGCTTCCTGCAGGAATTGTAAGCCAGGCCTGCATTAAGCCCTAGCCTAGGGCATACCTAGATGCATCCTGGGAGGTTGGAATTTCTGTGAGGACTTGAAGGCTCACTTTCAGCTGGTGAAGTTGTGCCTTAATCTCAAGGCTTCATTTCCAAGGTGAAAAACAAGCCACTGGAGCAGCTTTTGGAAGTGGCCAGCAAGGCAATTCCCTGATACAGATAGCAGCTCCTCTATAAGATGGTGTCTGCCCCTGGGAACCAGGCCTTCTCTGGGGCTCTGGTGGTCCCCATGGCACTGCCCCTGCTGACAGGGCTGGGGGATGTTTAGCTCCAGGCTCAGCCCAGCTCCCTTCTGGAGCAGCATGAAGGAGGCAGTGGGAAATCCCTGCTCATCACCCACAGCACCACCATGTGCATATGTAAAACAGATGGTGAGGTCACCACAGTGACAGCAGGAGTCTTTCAAAGTCCTCTGTGCCATTTCATGGAAAATCTCAGATCCACACCCCATCTCAGTGAAAACCCACTGATCTGCTGTCCCTGGGCATCCCTCTGCACTGCTGTGCCCCCACCCAGGTGCCAGTAATGCAGCCAGATCCTGCATCTTCACACCACGTGGAAAATGCTACAGCCATGGGGTTTATTTTTCCGTGGATGCATTTCAGATTCTACTGTAAAAAGAAAAAAAGAATATTTAGCTTATTAAATGACAATTCAGACAATCTTTTTATTAAGACACCCAAATATTCTTCCATCTGTGTTTGTACTAAGTGAAAATGAAACCATTCTTATCAACAGGCCTGTCAGCAAGTCTTGGGAAAAGGATAAAATTAAGCCATGAGTGCAAACCTCTTCTTAATATGAGCATCTGTAATGCCCTTAAAATAGAAGGAAACTAAAAATCAACTCAGTAAAATTAGAGGAAAAGCAAATTAACAAACAACTCTTACAGTACAGTGCTTTTTCCTTGAAATAAATCCACAAACAGGTTGATCTGCTCTGGGTCAACAGGTGCAAAACTCTTCTCCTTTTAGCACCTTCCACCCCCGCCCCTGTAAGCTCAGCCCAAAAGACAGCCCAGCTGTAGCAGCAGTTACCTACATTGGGATCTTTCTTCCAGCCAGTTATGTGTGCTGTTAAATGTCTCTTTCTTACTCATAGCAGAACCCAGAGATGTTCTGCTGGATTTACCAGGTTAATTCTGAAGTCTGGTCACATAAAGCTGTGGCAGAGAGAAATAAACTCAACACATCTTAATTCAAAGCCTGAAGACACAACCTTCATGGAAAGCAGTTTGCACTGCTGAGAATAAATCTCTGCTCATGTATAAAGATCTAAGAATAAATTATTTGATAACGTTTATTCTTGTGTGGAAGTCTTGTATCATTCATTACATGCTCAGGATAAGCAGCTGAGCTCTGAGCTGCTCTCCTGACTGGACAGGAATGCTCTGAGGTCCCGCCAGGGTCAATGAATTACTCTTCCCCTCCCTGGGCAGTGAAGGGGCATTGCCTACAAGCCATTGCCGAGCCCAGCCCCCCTCCTGTGTGCCAGATCCCTCCAAGTGTGCCCCAGCACTGTCCCAGAGGGACATCCCCTCATGCACCACCATCACACCTCCTGACAGCTTCTCCCCACACCTCTGCTCTGCTCACCAGGTCTCCTGGAGCTGGGGCTTCTCCAGAGCCTGGGGCAGCAGGGTTCCACCCTCCAGCCTGGCTCCATCATGGTGCTCCAGCTGAAGTCCTTGCTGGCATTCCAAGGAGAGCTTCCCACCCATCGTGGGGGGGCAGAGCTCATCAGAGCCAAGGGCCCGGGCACAGCCTCCACATCCCACCAGCCCCACGACCTGGCTGGGGTAACAGGGGGCCACTAGCAGATCAGGAGTGATGCTGCCAAGCCTTAAGCCCCCACTTCATCCGAGAAAAAATTTTTATTCCAGCTTCCACTACTGTAAACTCCACCCCTTCCCCATGGTTGGGAAGGAACTGACAGGCTGCTCCAGAGAGGAGATCAGCTCTTTGATCTCCTCCCAGAGAGGAGATCAGCTCTTTGGATTTCCACTCATAAGGGTTTAGGTGTTATTAATACTGTTGGGAATAGCATTTTTAATGCTAAATCAGTTTCAGCTTGAGCCAAGGAGGCCAAGTATCGTGGGCAGCACAGAGAAGAACTCACAGGAAGGATTCACAGAATTTAAGGAGTTTTTTTTTTTTTTAAATTAAGAAATCTGTGATTAATCTCCTTAATGCAAAGAGCATTTTCTGGGATGTCAGTTTAATGACTCAACACTTCTGCCGCAATGTCACAAAGTCCCTCCACTCATCCAGCTCCTGGAGTCCAGGGAATTTCTGGTTTTTATTCAGAGCCAAAAGTGCTGAACCCCAGCAGAAGGCAAATAGCTGGAGGAGGGAATGGAGGTCCCCCAGGAAGGCATGCAAAGGCACTCAGCAGAGTGCACCATCCTCAGAGCAGACTGAGGTTTTGGAGTCCCATCCCCACCCTCCTGTACCTACACCAGGCTCTCCCCAGCACAGGATCCCCCAGCAGTGACACTGGAGGGCAGGGAGAGTGGAGCACCCAGGGCAGGGACAAGCTGGGCACTGATGGGCATCCTGGCCACGGCTCTGGCTGACACCAGGCACGGGCAGTGAGCGCTGCTGGGGCGCCCCAGGGGCTGCTGACCACCCAAAATCCACCCCACGGTGACAAATGTCAGCCAGGCCTGACTGAGCAGATGGACAGAGGCTGGGAAGCAGATGGAGAGAAGGGAATTTGGAGCTGATTTGAAAGGCCCCGGAGTGCCTCGTTAGGAAAACACACATCTGGGCATGGACAGAGCTGCCTGCAAAGGTGGGGAGGGCAGGATGTGAGGGGAGCTACCACAGCCTGCTCCTGTCACCCATGGGGTCAAAGGACAGGCAGAGCTCCCAAGGGACACCACACACCTTCATTCCCATTGGATGCAGACGCAAGTGGCAGCTTTCTCAACCAGCCATACACTCGAAGCAAATAAATCCAGGAGAGGCTGGGAGCCCTCAGAACAACCCAAAGCACTCCTGGGGGTTCCCTCACCTCAGGATTCCAGCCATCATTCCTGGTGAGGGCCTAGCATCATGTCTGTGAGCTGTCTGTGCCCAGGGAATGACAGCCAAGGCACAGCCCTGCATGTGCCCACACCGTGGCTGTGCCCTGGGCCACGGCACCAGCAGCTCCTGAGTGGCTTGGCTGGCTCCTCCTCACCCCCTCCATCCCCTCCCTGCCCACCTCCAGCAGCTGCAGAGAGAAGGATGGGATCTGGGGGCAGCGGAGATGAGAAACTGGGAGCAATGGGAGCAGGTTTGGTGCCTGTGCTGGTTTCTACACCCCTCTGCTGGGCAGCCAGCACAATCGCTAAGGAATGTGGCAGGAACCGCAGGAAGAAGCCTAGCAGGAAAAGGAGCACGTTTTTAAAATGAAAATGGCAGGGAAAAGACCTAACTTCTTTAAAATTCCCAGTGTGGAAGATCACCACCAGCACTGTGGCCAGACAAACTGAAGTCCGTGTGAACATCCCTTCACCCACCTCTGCCTGAGGGGACAGCATTGATCTAAGATTTTCACCTGAAGAATCCCTGAAAGAAAAATAAGCTGGGAATCCTTGTCTTGCTGTTCCCAGTATTGGATATCTAGAAGACCTGCATAGAATTCACATAAAAAATATCACTCATCTTTTATATTCTTGTAAGGCAGCAGAGACTGGGGATTTGGGCTTGAACACATCAGTATTTAGTTTAAGATCAGGCAGAGGTTTCCCACATGTTCTGTGATTTTTCTATCGTGGTTTAGTCCCAGCTGGCAGCTCAGCCCTCCACAGCCACTCGCTCACCTCAGTGGGACGGGAGATAATCAAAAGCAAGAAAAAAACCTCCTGAGTTGAGATAAGGACAGTTTAATAGGGAAGTAAAATACACACACACAAGTAAAACAAACCAAGGAATTAATTCCCCACTTCCCCAGGGCAGGGTCAGCCATCCCCAGGACAGCCAGGCTTCATCACAGTAATATCACTGTGAGGAGCAGAACAGCCCCTGGCTCAACAACTAAAACATCCCCGTGTTATCAGCACTGTTTTCAGCACAAATCCAAAACATAGCCCCATGCAGGCTACCGGGGTGAAAATTCACTCCATCCCAGTCAAAACAAACACATTCCACCATTTATTCCATACCATTTATGTCATGCTCAGGTCCCACAGTATCCACACAACCTCATTAACCACCAGCCCACTTCCCATCTTTTGATATAATACACAGGTATCATTCCCCCTGTCTTTGGACCACTGTGTAAATGCCCGTAAAATGTCCACAAAGTGAGCATTCAGTTCATTTAGTCCATGCCTTTGGGCTCCATGGCATGGTGGTCACTCAGGGCTGCAGAAGTGGTGTTTGTGGGGAGTTTCTGGGCAACAAAGGCAGCCCAGGTCAGGTCACTGCTGCCCTGCAACTGCTTCTTGTGTAGCTCCTCCACTGGTTCAGGGGGTTCCTGCTGTAGCAGTTCCCATAACCTGCAACTCAAATCCTGGGTTACAACAATTTAAAGATATTTTCATGACAATTTCCACCTCTTTGGACCTGGTTTAACACTGCAGTAAACTCTTCCCTCCTGCCATGCCCCTGCTCCAGCTTGGACTTAATCACAGACTGAAGTCCCTTAGGGGTGCCCCTGCTCCAAGTGGAACTTTATCCACGAGCCACAGTCTCCACAGGATATACCTGCTATGCAGCAGACTTATCCAGAGCCACAGAGCTCTGAGTTGCACCTGCTCCAGTGTGGCCTCATCCAGGGGCCACAACACTTTCAGAGACATAGCTGCTCCAGCATGGCATTATCCTCAGCCACATTCCCTTTGGGAGTGGCCCTACCCCTGCCTTCACCCCCCTGTGTGTGCTAATCCATGGCCACACAGTTCCAGATGCTCCAGCATAGCCTCATGCACAGCCATGGATGTTCAAGGACCCTGCTGCAGCATAGACTTATCCCACAGCACCAGATGCCCTGAGACCTCCCTTCTCCAGCATGGAATTATCCTTGGGCCACAATCCCTTTGGAGGTACAGCTTTAGCAGGATGGACATGACCACGGCCAGACACTTCCAGAAGTACCTGCCCTGGTGTGGAGTTATCAGACACTTTAGGGTGTCCTGCTCCTGTGTGGACTCATCCCCAGGTCCCACTTCCTTCAGGAGAGAACCTGCTCCTGCACAGGCTTGTCCCAGGTCCCAGTCCCTCTGACTGGGGCTCACCTGGAGCCGCAGCCTGCCCAGCCCGCTCAGCCTGCACAGCAGCGGTGCCACATCTCCCTGGCTGTTATCCAGGCGTTCCCAGGCACAGCACAGTGAGATGATCGGCACTACAGCCAGCAAGAAACGCCAAAAGCTGCCACTAATGAGCACAGGACTGCAATCTGACAGTGAGCTGAACCCCCAGCAAGCGCAGGAGCTGCCAATTAACAGCTCATCAGCACTCACACCCAGCACATTCCAATCAAACCTGTCACTATCTTGAAGGCTGGGAGCCCCACAGCAGGCACCAAAAAGGGCTCTTGTGGGCAGCTACAGACACAGGCAAAGCAAACCAAGGGGTTAATTTCCCATTCCCATGGACAGGGAAGTGCTCAGCCACGCCCAGGACAGCTAGGCTCCATCATGGTAACAGGGACTCAGGCAACTCTCATCACCCCGAATATCCCCCACTTCCTCCTCCTTCCCTAGCTTTACATTACGGTCTGGGATGTCCCTGGGGTCAGCTGTGCTCAGCTATCTCCACCGTGTGCCCCCAACTCCTTGTGCACTCCTCTTGCTGGAGGAGAACAGCTCTGGCTCAGTAACTAGAACACCCCTGAGTTATCCCGACTGTTTCCAGCACAGATCCCGAGCACAGCCTACACTAGCTACTGTGAGGAGGATGAACCCCACCCCAGCCCGAAGCAGCACAATGTTATTAACCCAGCAGTGTGACAGCTGGGTCTAGACACTCCATGTGGAGAGATCAGCTGATTTTCTGTAAGTACCCATTGCAGAAGCTGAGATGACAGCCCTTTCATACAATCCCCAAAACGATTAAAATGAGAAATTTGGGTTCAGAGTGCAATTAGTGCTTTTTGTGGGCACAGAATTGATGGCATTCCTCCTGTGGCCTTCTCAGGGGCAGGCAGCACCTCCTGCCTCCTCTACCTGGAGTACAGAGAGAATTTTGGCTGGAGTCTATGACCATGTTGGAGATGCAGTAAGCCCACAAAACATCAGCTGGTGCCACTGGGCAGAGGAACAAACACCTTCAGAGCCCAAGGATACCCATTTCCCTCAGCATGTGTGAGCTCTAGCTGTACCAACACCCACTCTGAGCCATGCTGGGAGGCCCTGCTCACATGGAGGGACCATGGGGGAGCTTCCATTGGCAGAAGAGAGAGCAGGAGTGTGAGAGCCAGCACAGCCCATGTACATCCGTGCTTGGCTGCTGTTCTGCACTGGCCACTTCAAAGACCAAGCCCAGAGGGGACCCATAAGGCATATGAGGATATTCCCTCACATTTTGCAAATGAAACAGTGGGAAAAGGTTTCATGCCAGCAGTGCTGCACAGAAACAGTCACAGTCAGTTCAGCAGCTCTCTACATATGTGTCAGGAGGTCCCATTTTGATCGAAACAGGAGTCAGTGGCTGGGATGGCTCTGAAGAAGGTGCTAAGCAGATGGATGGTGCACAGCAGATGGATGAGCTGCTTGATCAGCTCCTGGAAGTTGTTAACATCAGCCATGCCCCACCCGACTGAGAAGCAGTTTTAGTTTGTGCCATGACTGGATGCCAATAGCTTTTCATGTTTTAACAGAGCAGAGGATTTAAAATCCTTAGGAATTGCAGCTGGAGGACTAAAAATCCATAGGAAATCACCCATTTAAAGCTCACTGATTTGCCATGGCCTGTCTCTGAGACATCACTTATTTGTCCCTTTGCTTTCTTCCCCCCATCCTATGGAAGAGAACATTATCCCCTGCAATGCTCCCTGAATTTTGGAGAGGAAAAGCCATGGGCAAGAAGGGACCCTTGTAGGCAGGGCCACACTTTCAGGTGCCATAGGAATACCTCCTACCTTCTGCTCTCCCTCCATTCCCCACAAACACAAGGCAGATGAAGGTGAGACACCCAGGGATGCTGGGAATGACCCCAGCAGTGAAGCACCAAGCTCCCAGGAACACCTGGACTGAGTCGGGCTGTTTTGCACGTGAATCCTTCCGGCGTCAGTGCCCATGGGCTCCCCCAGAGGAGCTACAGGAAAATGGGAGAAAACCTGCCCATTTTGCCTCTGGAGCAGGCCCCAGGTTCAGAACTGGGTTCCCAGTCAGAGAAGTGTGATGAGAGCAGGGAGAGGGAAGTGCAACAGAAGCAGTCGGACATTTGACAGCACTATCCTGAGACACCAGTCTGGCAACACACAGCTGGTGGATAATAAATTCAGAATATGCATAGAGTCTTGTCATGAGCCACTCATATATGGCCACACCTGCTGCTGGCATGGCTGGAGAAAGAACATGATTTTCACACTGAGGGCTCCTCTGACAACAGATTATAGGAAATAATCACAAGCCAAATATTAGGTCCCAACAAGACAGACAAATTACATTGATATTTACATTGTACTAACAATAAACAGCCTGTAGAAGGTTACAAGAGCTCTGCTTCACATGTCACAGACTATGATTAAGTACAGATTCGAACCTTTGTACTGAGAGATCCGAGCCTTTCATCCTTAGGAGGGAAAAAGATGAATGTAATTTCTTCTTCTGACACTCCTCCCTCCTTCCACTGTGGCACAGAAACACCACGATACTGGTCTGACTTCATTGCTTATAAGTGCCCAGGGAAAAGGAACAAAGGCTTGAACTACAGAGTTGCATATTCCAGTTGTGCAGCTCCAACTGATTTGGTGGATCAAACCATAAAACTCACAGGTTTGGGGGTTCATCCTGAGTCCCAGGAGCACACATCCCTCTGGGTGTGAGAAAAGCTGTGGATTCAGGGCTGAGACTGCTGTGTGCTCATGGGCATCAGGAACAGGACTGCCAGTCAAGGGTGTAAAAATGACAGGGCACAACAGAGAGAGGTCAGGCACTGATCCAGAAGGATGGAGAAGATAATTGGATCTGCATCTGCATCTGCTTTGAGCAACCTCTACTAGCCTGCCTGGACTGTGGGAGAGATGAGGTTCACCTCTGGTCACTGGGTCACTGTTTTACAGCCAGTTCTTGTCTTCCAGAATTTCCAAGAGACCAAAAGAGAAGGAATAAGACAGCACAAGGGTGAGGCCATCCTAATTACAGGCAAGGCTGACTGCAGAGGTCCCTAAATGGCCTTGGAACAGGGCGAGGTTTTGCCATTCACCTTCTGGGCCCCAGGCTGGTCCTAATCCAGGACCAAGGTGGGAGAAAGCTAGAGGAAGAACAAACAATGAGAAAAACACATCACTGATTGTGGGGGAAAAACACTGAAAAAAGGGCAGGGCATGTGAGAAGAAAAGATTTGTAAATGGTTTCAGAGGGCACTGGAGGAAGATGTGGTACCAAGCGTGGGGGCATCTTGAAGACTCTTGATTCCTTCTCAAGAACAGAAATGGAAAAACAAAACATAAGGATGAGATCCTAACATGAATTCTCCTTCCTTTTCCTTGTGGCCTCAGCAAATCTCACTCTACAGACACCTGCTAAGGACCTTGAGATGTTCCACCAGAGACAGCCATCACATTAGCAGGGCCCTTGAAGCCTGAAAGACACAGCAGCCAGTGCTGGCATATCAGCATCCTGTGGGACATGGACCCCTCATCCCATGTGTCACATCCTCTGTGTATGCCAAAGAGCACACGGGGCCCAGGCACTGCTGCTTTGGAGAAAGGGGCTCTGGCTGTGGAGGCCCTGGCTCATCTGTTGTCTTGGTTTAGGGTAAATTTGGGAGGAAACCTCTGAAGGGGGTTCCGCTGGGAGGCAAACCCAAACAGCCCCTCCCCCCAGCCAGTCCAGGAAAAATTTCCTCAGAG
>VZUI01033620.1:0-36808 GCA_013401135.1 Cettia cetti
CTCCTCTCCTCTCCTCTCCTCTCCTCTCCTCTCCTCTCCTCTCCTCTCCTCTCCTCTCCTCTCCTCTCATTTTTTCTTCTCTATTTCTTGTTTGTCTTCCAGCAACACATAAGGTTTATATATAATTCCATCAATACCTCAAGGCAGACTATTTGATGATTATAATAAAAAAAAATATCTCATTTTGCTGTAGTTTGTGGAGGAGTTTCATTATTGCATGTCACTTGGTTACAAGATTTTATGGGACTGTAACTCCTAAAGGACATTTTAAACATACACTTTTTATTGCAACTAAACTCCACAATAAACGAAAGCATTAAAATAAGATATTTGAGTTGTTTCATTTTGTCTTTGATGGTTATAAATTGGAGACATAAAAAGTCTTGTTTTACCCTTAAACCCCTGGAGCCTCCCCTTCCTTTTTGAGAAGGTTGTGAGCAGACAGACAAATGTGTTTTCCATGTGAGTTTGGGCTCAGCAACAGCACAGCATAACAAAGCCAAAACTTTGTCCTGCAGTACTACAGCAGGACTTCCTAAACCACAGGTTTTGCTTTCCTTTCCATCCCTCTTTTAACCTTTGAAGGGACACATCTATTTTCACCAAAAGGAGCTACATTTGCTCTTTAATAAAGCATACCTGTGCTCCAGTCATCCACTTTGTGTTACACATTTACCTCTTTATCTCACTCACACAAATACAGAAGCCATAGTAAAATTCCAGAGGTAGTTTTGAAAAAAATATTTGTACTGGTGGTGTCCCAACTAGCAAAGTGTTCTAGAGGGTTTTCTGTAAGCTCATGTGAACGACATTTTAAAGTGTGTTAAAATTTTAGAGTAATTAACTGAGATGCAGAAATGCACAAGCAATCAAGTAAAAAACTTTCCTTTTTATTCAGGAAATTTAAAAACTCCTTAATATATTTCCTTCCTCGATGTAAACAGTACTTATGATAATCTTCACTTTTTTTTTCTGCTTAAAACACAGCAATAAACAAAACATAGAAACTAAGAAGGCAAAATATTTTATGAAGGTGGGTATTTGGAAATCACAGGATCAAAGTACTAGGAATAAATAGCACTAGACTATTCTAGTCTAGACTAGACTAGAATAAAATCAACTTTTCTATCACTTTGGAGAACAGTGTAACAGCAGGTTCTAGCTCCTCATTATGCAAGACCAGAGGCTTTAGGGAATGCAGACACACTGGGACTCTACCATTTCAGAGGACAAGGGTAGTTACAACGTCTTGTAGCTCTTTGAAGGTCCAAGGTTATGTATGACTACACCTTCCCTTAAAACATCTCTTTTACTTCACTTCTTAATCCATTCTGAATGCTGCAATGATTTGAACTGTTAAATCTGCTTGTCTTTCAGTAAGAAAAAATTGCCATTAGTTACCCTGTATTTTGCTAGTACCTAATGAGTGATGTTCACCTACCTACCTACCAAGGTTAAAATATAACAATGAGGATTAATGTTTAACTCTTAATCAGAATAATTACTCTTTTTGATTTGAAGTTCCCTGAAATCAAAAGGTCTGGTGCCATTACTGAGCCTCTGATCAGTTTCAAGGCTATCTTGTTGTAATAGCAGACATGAAAGAATTTTAGTTGAGCTCACAGGAGCTTGTGGATCAGGTTGAAGCAGAAAGAAAACTGGAGTTTGATAAGCAAGTGGACGAGTCCAGGGAAAGCAAAGAGCATTGGTAAATCAGAGGATGGAAACACAGAATCCCAGAATGGTTGGTTTGGGGCAGACCTTCAAGACCATCTCATTCCAACCTCCCCTGCCACGGGCAGGGACACCTTCCACTATACTGGGCTGTTCCAAGCTCTGTCAAACCTGACCTTGGACACTACCAGGGATCCAGGGGCAGTCACAGCTTCTCTCTGCAACATGTGCCAAGGACTCCCCACACTCAGAGGAAAAAACTTCTTCCATATATCAAAAACAAATTTCCCCTATTTCAGCTTGAAAGAGCCTGCAACAGCAGACAGAGCTCTTTATAGTTGACTCTCAGCCATAGCACCATCAAGGGAAGCTCCCTAAGTCTTGCAATGATGTTAGAATTTTGGATTTGAAGATTTTTTTTATTTTTTCTTTTTAAATTTTATTTCAGTCCTTATTATTCTTTGCACAATAAAATATGTTCAGTACTTAAACACAAAAGAAACATAGACCATGGGAAAACAAAAGCTTCAGGGGAAAGAAAACACATATGTAATCTTTCCCATACAGAGACAAACAAGACAAAAGGGAAAAAAACCCAACAAAACAAAAAACGAGACAAACAAGAACCAAGTATTAGATGAGACAAGACAGAGTTTTCAGGAAGAAAGTCATTCTGACCACTGCTGTGCTGGGACTGTTTTCTTGTCACATGGTGCTTAATCATAATAAATTAAGTTTTATTTTGTCATCTTGCAGCAGGCTAACTTGGCTCAGCAGGTAATGGGAGGAGTCCTGGGTTGCCAAATGGTGTTTAACAGAGAGTAACAATAATTTCCCCCCTGCAGGCTGGCATAAATAATGAATTCAAAACATGTCTCTTTTGAGTAGATCATTCCAGCTGCTTCTTGTTCTTAAAGCTCGTTGGGAGGTTTAACATCAAAAAGTCAGCCCTCCTGAGGCCACAATTATCATCCTCGAGCAGCAGTCCTGGAAAATGGTGAGTTTGATCAAAACGGCTCCAGGTGGTCAGAAATGGAGGACCACAAGGGTTCCTGCAAAGTTCAGTGAAGGTCCAGCCCAGGTGACCCACATCCCACTTGAAGGGCTGTTATGGGATTGGCTCAGTTTGTCTGTCATGGTTCTGAAATCCTACCACATCTGATAAATGCAACACATTCCCATCTTCTTTCTACCAGCCTAAATACCAGCAGAGACATCAAAGATTGAGATCCTGGCCAGGGACACACCAGGCATGTAAAACCAGAGGAGATTTGGGTCAGACAGCAGCAAGGGAAAAATAAAATCCAATTTTTCTAAGGCTATGTGTAGGTAAACGTGGCGAGAGATTCCCTGGAGAAACAGAGGAACCTCCAGGGCTGCAGTGAGGTATAAAGACAGATTGAACAAGCAGCAGTCAAGGTTTAGGAATTGTTTGTCTGCTTCTGAGTGGAAGGATTGATCAGACAGATCTCTTGAGGTCCCTTGCAGCCCTATGGTCAGTAATTGATGAAAATTGTGATATGCTTGAAAGCAGCTTGCTCCCAGGTTCAAGAGGGCTACATTCAATGCCTCTTCCTGTTCTCTGGAGTTGTTTTGCCATTGTCTGTGCTAGGAGCAGGGTCAGATCCTTAATTAAAGTTCTGATTGGCTGCAAATATATTTTCCTGTGACTAATGAGGGGTCTGCCACTTGTTAGTAGCAATTTCCCTGCAGGTATCTTCACATTAGAAATAAGAACGAAAGCAAATGATTGCACAGAAGGCACTGGTGGATCATTAAGTAATGGAAATAAATATATATTAATATTTGCACTTGTCTAGGATTTTGCCTGATTTCTGGAGATGGAGGAAGGAGTGGGTGGGTGTGTATGTGGTGAGGGTTCCCTTTTGTCCCTGTGAATTCCAGCAAATTATCCCTATGAAAATCAAGCCTCAAGAGAATAGAGAACTTAAATAAACATTTCATTCCCTCTTTGTCAGCAGTGACAGCCTTAAATGCAGCTTAATGCCTGTGCTATAGACCTGGGATTAGGGGTGTTGAAGCCCAGTCCTGGACCTGAAGCAAAAGGCTGTTGCAACATAGAGATGTTTGTCTCCTACCCTAAAAGGACACTCTCCTTAGATTTGCTCCAAAACCAGATGGAGATTAGCTGTACCATGAAGGCCATCTACCAAAACCCTCATGTCACAGGGTAAAGTGCCTCTCTGTGTCAAAATGCTTGGCCAAACTCAATCGTGGCTAACTTTGTTCTTATTGGAGAAGATACTTCTGGGACAAATATGTCTAATTTCTGTTCTCCATTGCTCTGTGTACTGCATTTATCTCATATTATTGGCTTGACCTTCATTGCTGTGGTATCTTGGTACTCATAAGCTTGATTTTCATTCTTGCAGCCTCCAGAAAGGAAGAAAATTGATGCAATCATCAAAGAGAGATGAATTCCTACTCTGTGATGGAGCTGGCAGACACAGTGTTCCCTGGTTACTCCAGTATATATCTTAATTGCTGTGGGTGGGTGAAGCACAATCTTCTTGTCCAGTAAGGGTTTGACGTGTCGTTCTGAGCAGTCTGAGTAAAGACTGAGGGGTCCTGGAAGAGGATTTCACAGAGGTTTGCTTTCTGCTGAGGTTAGGTGTGGCTGGGCTCAGTTTGAGGGTGGTGATTAGTCTGGGGAGCGAAAAGCTGAACTCCAGGGTCTGATATTCTGTCTCAGTAGGGTGTGCCTGCAGGGGTTCTCTGATGTCTGCTCCATGGAAAAATTATGCAGAGACTTTTACCTTCATGGGCCATGAATGGTGTTTCTCTAAGCAGATGTCTGTCTTCTTGAATCTTTTTTGAACTTATCTATGTTTTTTGCCTTTTTAATGAAACCTTCCCCTGAGTTTGGATCTATAAATATGAATGAACTTCCTCAGGAAACATGTTCATTGCTCTCTTTAGGAAACAAGAGTGATAATCAGCACTGATGGAAAGTGTGTGACTTTAAGCTGTCAGAAAAGGTGACAGGCTAGAAATAATAATCTTCTCCTTCCAGATGCCAAATCTAGTTGAACTTCATTAGTGTCCAGACAGAAAACACAAAATTTCTTCTATAGAACTATGCATTTTTCATTGCCATGAGTTACTGTATTTTCTTTTTATGCTCACTTTGTTCTAAGTGTCCTATGTATATTAACAGCAAAAATTAAGATAAGGCTGTTTTGGAGAAAGGATGAAAAATAGGAAAAGCATGTGATCTCAATTTATGGTCTATGTGAAGATAAATGAGACTTTCCCAGTACTGTGTTTAATCCAGTTTCAACAATACCAACGTGTCTGTAGTAATTCACAGGGTATAATGTGAGGTTTTATAGAGGTACTTGGCACTACAAACTATATATTATTCGAGGGAGGAAAAATATTTCTGTTTTACAATTGTTTAGCATAAAAATTGCACCCAGTTTTCCATGCCACACTGAACGATATATCTCACATTCTTTGATGTTATTTATTTTAATGGAATATGTTTAAACTAGCTTTGCTCATCCTGTTTAGAAACTGTGTTCCCATGAGGTTCCCATTACAGTGTGTCTGGCTCTTTTATGGCAGGGAATCCAGGCCCATATAAGCACTAGCCAAGCCCCAGGTGGGAAAAAATAAAGCCAGGGATTAGTTAAAATGAGGAAGAGATGATGGAGGCTGCAGAAGAGAGAGGTGAGTGTCTCTAAAGCTCGTTGGGAAGGCCCTCACAGGGGAGTGTCTCATCCAGTTTCTTTCCCCAGGTTCAGGGCCTGCAGTTGTGTCCTGAGGAGGATATGGATTTTTCAGTGAGACCTTCCCAGTTTAAGAAAACTGTTTGGTTGCCTTATGTGCACCCAACATCTGCATAATAAGCCACAAAGCATGAGTTTATTTCCATAAAAAATTGATTTCCATAGTTCACCATCCCCCAAGAATCCTTCTGGTTCAGGACTGCTCTTCCCCTGGGATGTGCAGGGGTACAACCCATGCAACTGAGGACCCCTGGGACCTGTTGGGGGTTGACCCTTGTGCATGGTGGATCCACTGGATGCCTCTCCATTGAGAAAGCCTCGCCTCGCCTCTCTTTTCATTAGGTTTTTAGCTTCTTAGAAACACATTAATTAGTTCCACCCTTCTTAATGGCAGCAGCAGATCGTGTACATGGACACCTAAAATTCTAAGGTTACTTTAGAAATTTCCTCTGCAGCCTAAAGGGCAAATATATTGAAAAGCCTCTAGAAATGTCACTAATCTTAAGTACATAAAAATTCTCATTTGAAATTCTATCAAATTAGGGAATGGTGTTGCATGCATGAAGAGGAGATGATTCAGGAAATATGTTTTGGAAACAGGAAAAACAATCCATGAAATGGGGCTACTTTGTCTTATTTTCATAGGGTATGCGGCCTTCTTGCAGGAGAAAATCATCCATGCTCTGGAAGGACGGGAAAAATGACAAGAGAATTTTCATGGGGGTATAAAAATTAAGAAAATCTCCAAATTGAGTAGTCTGGAATTTTCTTGATGCAGGATTGTTGTAATTTAAGATTGCTGGAAAAAATCCACAGAAAAATCACAGTGCCAGTGAGCACAGAGTGGATGAATAGTATGTGGTAGTAACGTTGATGTGCTAGTGCAGGAAATTCATTACAAGGGTTTCTGCCCCAGCCTGGTGATTCAGCTGGAGACAACCAGGGAGACTAAAGGGGGAGATTATTAGGCATCAATGTGGAGGGACCATGAAAAATGCCAGTATGATCTGTGAGTGCAAGTAGAGATAGAGAAATATTAATGATATTGTACAAGGCACTGAGACATCTCAATGGGAGTTATGTGGAGATTGGCCATCTGTAATGGAGAAAGATGAAATAAATCTGTAACAAATGATGGCAGAGAAAAACAGAATGTACCTGGGAACAGCAAGGGGATGAACAATCAGAGTTTCTGCTGAGAACACAGGGATCTTTGTCAGGGAAAATTTGGTCTTGGCTGGTTTAGACTATCACAGAAGGATTTTGGACCACAGATACAATAATGCAGTCAAAAGGTGAATAGTATTTCAGGATGGGTGACACAAAGTGTTTTTGTCAGAGGTAGAGAAGGGGCAATATTACTACATGAAGTAAAGGTTAGACTATGTGCTTAAAACAGAAATGGGGTAAGAAATCCAACACAGGAACAACAACAAAACCCCCACTTTTACTCTTTAACTCCACTTTAACAATTAATACAATTGTTATTAATAGTACCCTGTGTGGCTGAACATCAAGAAAGGAAGAGATGCAGTCAGACTGGAGGAATCTTTTTTGCCCAAGAGTAAATTGATGTGAACGAGAGATGAATAAATATATGTGTAACATCTGTGCTGTCTCTCTAGCTACTGGAACCAGAGGATTACAGAAAGTTGCTCTGTGGGGCAGAAGAAAAGGAGAAAAATCTTGGACATAAAGTGGAGTTTAGAAAGTTTATGGCTTGAAATTAAAGCAGAAGAAGCTTGAAGTGCTACTGAGCTGATGATGAGAAGTCAGGGACTGATGCTGGAGAGTTATGGCCCACTCCTTTGGGGGAGAGACTGCAATTCCAAATAACTGTGGCAGTAGTAATCCAATTCTTTCCATATACTAAATGTTATGCTGTGGTTTTCCATTACTTCAGAGCTTCCTTTAACCTACTGTGGCCGTATTTGCAATCCACATCAAAAAGAAGTGATATCAGTAATGTCAGAATTGGATCTATTACTAGATTTTAAATTTGTCTTAAGGTATGCTATTATTTGGGCCATTTTGTTGGTTTGCTTGTCTGTTTATCTTCCTTTGCTTTGGATTGGGTTTTGGGAGGAAAAATATTAATTTAGCTCAATAAATATAACTTCAGTGTAAAGGCATTTCAAGGAGAGTGACAAGAGAATGAAAGAGGAACAAAAAAATGGAAAGAATTTTTTTTCCATCTAAAACTGTATTTTAGATCACTGTCTTTACAAAATGTTCTTGGAAGTCTAGGAAAGTAAGTTATATACCATAATGAATATTATCAGCTTATTACATAATTAACACTAAAATATTTTTGTAAAGGTCTGGAAAATGGAATTTTAATATACAGTAATCGCAGAACCACAGGTTTGATAACTTTCTCTCTGAAGCATCACTTTATTGCATTAGCAGGCCAGTTTTAGAAAGGATAATTCAAAATCATGTCTCCTTTTACTTGATTTAAAATAAGATCTCTGTTGCATTTCCTATTCTAAAAAATAGAAAACAATAAATAATTAGGAATAATATGCAGTATTATCTGAAAAATAAAAGGTTATTTTAGTGGAGGAGACACACAAATACCCTTAATCTATCACTTTAAGATTGCACAGTGAATACCATGACTTCTTGTAATTATTATGGTTATCTGAAAAATTCTCCTTCTTGTCTCTGCTTTGTTGCAGGCTTTCTCAAAGAAAAGCCACTTATCTCTCAGTGTCACCATTTCCCCTGTGTTTAAAGGAAATAATCTCATTCCTTGCCTTGCCAGGGTTGCTAAAGGGGCAAGTGTTTCAAAGATTGAAGCTCTTTAGCTGTGGTGTAGGAGTTGGGATATATAAATAAATAAGATCTGGTGCAGCAGACTCAGGTTCGTGGCTGTGTAAAATCAAAGCTTTCATCTGTCAAGAAAACACATGTCTAGAGGGAATGAAGTGCAGTTGGATGATGTGATGTAGAATTAGGGTGATAGATATCCATAACCAAGCATACTGTCTTCATCTCGGGCAAAAAAAAAAAAATTTAAACCCAGTCACCCATCTAAATATTATGATGATATCATTATAGAGTCTGCACCCACTGACAAATGCAAGGCACTGTAGAAACGTAAAGCACTTCAAGGAAATAGCAACACAATTTTCTCAGAGGTTGAAAAGTTAATCCAGTCCTGGCCTCATTAATATTATTTTAATTTTTTTATTATTTTATTGAATTTGTTTTTAAGGTAATGAATAATGCTCTTCAATTTATCCAGGATACATCACTTGACAATGGGAACTTTTAGTGATGACAGAGCCTTGAAGTTTGTATTAATATTATATTCCTATAAAGTAAAAATTCTTCCTGTAGTGTAGCCACCTTCAAAGGATGCAGGATGGTTTTTGCTCGTTTTTGAGCCCTGGACTCTCTTTTACAGAGTTTTAAGTGTGAAAAAACTTGATTTTTTCAAAAATTTCATTTTGCCTCAATTAAAAACTTACGCCTTACATATGCACAATCATATGAAAAGAAAAATATTCTCCTAAATAATGTGTGTTTAGGATCCTATAAGTGCTGAAAAGACATCCACCCAAAAATCCAAACCAAGCACTAAACAAAACACAACCAAACAAAAGATGTCCCCAAATAAACAAGAAACACAGGGAAACCATTACAAAAATCTGACTTCTCTGATGGAGACTTGTATGACCTTTTTTTTTGTACATGCTGTTTCTCTTTAAGGTTTATACATATGAAAATTAAGAAATCACTGTCCCAGTTCTTTTCCATGGGTCCAGCATATCTCGAGTGCTTTATGATTGCTTGAGGAAAACTTCTGGGCTGAAGATCTGGAAGGCCCTGCCCTGGCTGGGTTGACATTTTGCTCTCCTTTCACATAATTTTTAAAAAACTTATTCTAATTTCCACTGCACAGGTAACCTCTAAAGAATTTTATCCATTTCTCTTCAGATAGCAATCATCTCACCCAAAAATCAGAGAGATCCTCTGGTCCAGCTCTAAAACAAGGACCCACACTGCTGAAGTATCACAGCATCTCCCTAATTTTGGGTGCCTTGCGTTGGCACGTTCCAGAAATAGGGATTGCTTAGGAATGCTTTTTTCATAATGCACTGGAGAACATGTGCAGAAGCTGTCACATTTTTTTCCCCCTTTTTGAGCAGCTATGGCATCTAGCAAAGACAAGATACTAGTGCTGGCAGATTATCCAGAAGCCCTGTAAAGGTGGTCTGTTTCTCTTCTCTCTACTTGGAATTTTCTTATTTAGTAAGTTTTAGCTCTGATAACAATCCTGCAGTCAGGCGGATAATATCTCAGGATCGCAATTGCCATTGTCATCTCAAGGAAAAAAAAATCCTGACAGTTGGTCTGAATTAAAGCGCAATACATTTTTAAAGAGATTAGAATTAATAAATAATCTTTCATTTCTTTCCATTTAGTAATTATTCCCTCTGGGTTGTGGGCCTGATATTTTTGGGTCAGAGAGATTTTAGCCTTCTCATAGCTGCTGATTTTTTTCCCAAGGGAGGATTTATTGGGAAGTCTTATTCTCAAAACAATCTTGGCAAATAGCTATCCTTTCCCAAAACAATCCTTTCCCAAATGGTGTAGTGGCTAGCATATCTGCCTTCCAAGCTGTCAACGCAGGTTTGAGTCCCAAATAAAGAAACAGCAAAACACCACCTGGAAAAGGATTGTTTTGGGAAAGGAGAGTTGTTTGCCAAGACTGTTTTGAGAAGAAGCCTTCCTGAGAAATCCTCCCTTGGGAAAAAATCAGCAGCTACTAGCAGGCTAAAATCTCTCTGGCCCAGAAATATCAGGCCCACACTGGGTCTAATCCAAACACTTGTTCCCCCCTCCAGGACTCCTAAACAATGTAGGCAAATGTGGACATTGGTGTCCTGATGGTCAGGACAAAGGATTTCATCTGGAATGGTGAGGAGAACCAAGAGCCTGTAGAACCTTCCTGGAACGAGAAAAGGAGAGGGTATTGAGTGAGCGAGCAGCAGAAATGACCACACACACACACACACACACCTGCAGACTTTCTCACTGCTGAAACAGCCAAAAGTTAGTGTCTGCCCAGGAAGGTGAGAAGGAATCCCTGGCCATAAACCTCTCATTAAAACAGCAGGTCACCAAATTGGTGGCAATAAGCAGAGCTCTTTACAGTCACAAGACCTGAGTATCTCAGCTTGTGCTTAAAATTGTCTCAGCTCCTCCCTTTTTAATAACCAGATCTCACTTTTAATTTTGACCTATTTATTTATTTATTTTAATCTTCTCTCCTACAGAGGCCTGTAATTGGTGAAACAAAAGAAGATTAATTATCAAAGAAAAAAATAAGAAAGGAAGTTCAGGAAAGAGAGCCAAATTGACAAAGAAGAAAGCTCATAATCTCATAATTATGATGCATATTTTTGATGTCCTCTGTGTTATTTTGTTAGGAAAGACCCAAAAAATTGTTTATTTTGTTTTAATAGATGAGGTGTCTTAAGGAACAGCGTGTAATTATAACAATTCTAGGTTGTATATGTCAATATATATCCAGGAAGAAAAGTAACAGTAGCCCAGAATGTGCAGTCCTATGTGGAAAAGGCACTTGGGGTGTTAGTAGTTCCTACATGAATTTCTGTGGATATTTGGTTTTGTTTTGTATTCCTAAGGAGGTATAATAGTAGAAATAATTCATCTGTTGAAGACCTGACTTTTGGCCTTTGCTGCCCCGCAGCAGAACACAAATATCTCCTCCAGCTGCTTTGGTGGGACAATGAAGCACAGGTGTTTCCTTTTCTGCTTGGAGCTGGAAGGAGAGGAAAAGGACAACTAAAATATATAGCCAAAACCTAAATAAACACCAGGGATATGACTTAGTGGAACAGGGCTGGAGTTCATCATACTTTGTTTTAGCTCTCATATTATTTAGTGCTTTAGCTATCTCAAGTATTATTTAGTTTAAACAGTCCATGGTTGTTCATTTAGCAGTCAATGAGTAGAAAACTGAAATGTTCTGTGAGGCTGCTTCCAAAAGAGATGGGTAGTTTGGTTTTGCGATACCCACAAGAAACTCAGGAAAAAAAAAAATCCTAGTTGATTCTGCCCTGATAAATCTCAAAGGAACTTTAGAGATTCTTCCAAACCTTTGTTTATATTTCTCTTTTTCCTCATTTTACTGAGAAGGAAACACAATAACTTCTATTTTGTCTTGTACTTTGCATAGCTAGTACCAACAGGCATGGATTGCTGTGTTTGTGCCTGCCCCTGCACAAGAACTGCACTTGTTGCTGGCACAGACAGTCCTACTGCTGCTGTTTAAAGGTCACAGTCTTTTCAGGGGATTTCTCTAACTCCTTGCTAACTGTGCTTCTATGAATTATCCAGGTTAAAAAAAATCACTGGGGTAATAATTTGTGAGGGTTTTTCCCTGCATATCCAAGTTCTCCACAAGCCAGTCCTTCAGAAAACAAAAGCCTCTTGTTCCTTTTTCTCTGCTTTTCTCTTGGTATTCTCTTTATTAGATTTGTCTCAACCTCTGACACTAGGAAGAGTATGAAACAATTTTTTTTTTTCTTTTTGGTGTATGATGCAATCTAGGTCACTGCATCCTGCAGGATTGAAACATTGGGATCTCATTAACTCTATTTCATTTCCTTCCCTTCCTTAGTCACAGAAAATAGATTAATAGGGTAGCACTTTGCAATAAGTGGACATTAATTAATGCTAAATTACACCAGAATTCCACTGGAATCACATATTAACAGTCACATTAAGTCCAGAAGGCCTTGCCATGATTAATATTCTTGTAAGGAATATCAAAAAAATTAATAACTATTTGTCACTTATAATAAAGTGTTACCAGTTAATTTTATCCCATTTTCTCTCCTGGTTTTGCTGTAAAAATGAGAGGCTGGAAGTTTAAATCCTGATGTATGACAGAAATGCAAGCTTCCACTTTCTGACCTGCTCAGGACTATTCAGTGCAGCTTGTCCTGTTGATACTCTTGGTATCAAGAAATAGAGCAAATGTCTTTTGGTTTGGGATGCAGAACCCGGGCAAGAGGAAGGGTTATTTTAATTCTTGTGTCACAATTCACTCCTCAGTATTGGAAATTCAAATGCTCAGACTATTCATTAACTTGACAAACACGTAATGAGTGCAGAAAACGGCACACATAAATCCATTCTCTTGACAAAGAACATAATGAGAATGGGAAGTGACACAAACTAAATATATCACTTTACAGTCTGGAGACTGTATATGCTTGCTTCTTGTGTAACCACAGCTCTCCCCCTTGACTTTCTCTCTCCCTGTGCCTTTTCAGGACTCCTCTTTAGAAACAAGCAATAGGGCACAAAGAAATGGTTTCAAGTTGCACCAGTACAGATTTAGATTGGGTATTGGGAAAAAATTATTTACTAAAACAGTTGTCAAGCTTTTGTCAAGCCAGGCTGCCCAGGGCAGAGGTGGAGTCCCCATCTCTGGGGGGAATTTAAAAGACCACATTTTTCAGGAAACGTGGTCCTTTCTGAAGTACACTTCATCTTGGGCTTCACACTAAGATCTAATTTGGCAAAGACTAGTAATTAGTACTATTATTTAATTGCACAGCTGAAGTCCTAATGTTTGCAAAATGCTTTGAGAATTTTGCATTAAAAAAAAAATGCTAATTTTACTATCAACTGCATTGCCTTTTTCCACTAAAAATTATCCCAGTACCCAGTAAAGGAATAATTTAATTCAGAACCTAGCTTGCTTTTCTTGGTATCAACAGCACAAATCATTTAATATATGATAAAGTCCTTCTTGCTGCTGTACAGTAAAATTTAAGCATTTACTTGAGCATTTCTTTCTTCTTTCTTTTTATTTCTGAGGAAAGTGCTCTCAGGGAATAACACAGCTTGCTTAACTGCATAATGCTTTATGCAGTAGGTACTTTAATTTTCTGACACTGAAATCTGAAAAAGTGAAATGTGTGAAACAAAGTCTTTTTCTAACTATTCAATATCAGAAGAAATTATCAAACCCCAGGGAAACCAAGAAATAAATACACCCAGCACAAACAAGGAAACATTAAAGATGAATCCCTGATTTTGTCCCAGTGCTGTGCAAAACAGGCTTTCACTATCTCTGCATTAAGTTCCAAGTCCTACATGACCTTCGGCTCTAAAGATGAGAGTCATATATTTAACTACAGTATTTTTTATTTACTATACAAGTTGAGATGCAAAACACTTAATCTACATCATAAAATGGAAAGTGGCTGAGTTTGCAGTGACCTTGAATGTTTCTACACTAAAAGTTGATCATTTTAAACAAGAGCAGCCCTTTGGCTGTGCTAAATTAGACTTAAGTTCATGGCATGTGTTATTTTTCAAAATCTTTGATTTTTTTTTTCTTTTTTTTTTTTTTTTTTTTGTGGGGAATCAGAGTACAAATCTAGATGTTTTGCATGTATTTATTTATGAGCATAGATATTGTCTGGTTAAAGAGTAGCAAGGATGAAATAGCAGTGGAGGGTGTTTGAGAAAGTTGTTTGCTCAGTCCCTACTGACTTTCTGCTGAAATTGGATACTGAGCTCACTTTTCTCAATATCAATGCACACAAAACTGCAGCCAGAAGCATCAACACCTTCACCCACTAAACATGTTGAGGAAAGTGTTGATTAAAATCAATGATAAAACTCCTTTCACTCCTTTCCCTCTTGAATATATAGGGAAAGCAAGGAATCAGCAATTTCCTTGGGTGAAACAGTGAATTTCTGCACAATTTGTCCCTTCACTTAAAGCAGTGGATGATTTTTGTATCTCCTATTTCACAGCATGCTGGCATTTATATATCTTCTAAAGCTCTGGTTCTGGTTTTTTTCTTTCTCTCTTTTTTGTTTTTCCTTAAATATGAACCAAGCAATGACCTTGTACTACATTGCTATAATTTTGTTTTTACTAGAATAAACACAGACTTCAGGCCAAAGAAGACAAGTGTCAAAATCCCACATTTTGGGTCAGATCTTGCCTTTCCTGCTCAGTGCCCCTTTAATATTCTTATATGATTATTCCTGCTGAACATCCCTTTCTTCCCTGTTTTAAGCTGGGGGTTTTTTTGTGTGACACTGGCTTACCTTTCCCTATGGTGGTGGAAAATGTCCTAGTTCAGGCTATCACCTCGTTCAACAAACAGAGGGCTGCTGCAGCCACCATGAGCAGAAACAACACAGTGTCTGTGTTTTTTCAGAGTTGAGTTCATTTTTTCATGGTAGCTGTGTATGGGGTGGTGTTTTGAATTTGTGCTGGAAATAGTGTTGATGATGTTTTTGTAATTCCTGAGCAGGGGTTGCACAGAGCCAAGGCCTTTTTTGATCCTCACCCCATCCCACTAGCAACAGGGCTGGGGTTGCAGAAGAGGCTGGGAGGAGATGCAGCTGGGACAGGTGACCCCCAGCTGGCCAAAGGGATATTCCAGACCATGTGACATCATAATTAGTAAATAAGGCTGGGGGAAGGAGGAGGAAGCAGCAGGGGGAACATTTGGAACGATGATATTTGCATTCCCAAGTCACCGTGGTGTGTTGTGGGCCCTGCTGTCCTGGAGATACCCAAGTTCCTGCTTGTCCTGAAAAGGGGTGAATGAATTCCTTGTTTTGCTTTGTTTGTACATTCTGCTTTAGCCTTCCCTGTTAAACTGTCCTTACCTCAGCCTGTGAGTTTTCTTGTTTTCTCTGTTCTGATTGTCTCCCCAGCCCATGGAGGGGGAGTGGGCAAGGGGTGTGTGGGGCTGAGCAGCCAGCTGGGATTAAACCACCCCAGAGGGACACGTGGGATTCATTGCCAGATCTCCTGGTGTCTAACAGCAGTGGCAGAGCAGTGTTTGCAGACTCTGGAAGATTTGCTCTGCCGTGCCATTTAAGCCAGGCTGTTTGTTGAAAATATTGCATAACATTAACATTTAACATTTAAAAAATGTCTAGGTGCAAGAGAGCAATGGAATAGCTTTCCCATGCTCCCAAAACAGGGGATAACGGATGTGGCAAAGAGGGACATTAATATATTTAAGGCAATGATTAGAGGCTACTGAATCCAGTGTGATAAACTGAAATAGATTTATAAGGTTAATACCATTTTCAGAGACTACAGACCATTTTATAGGATGTGCTATATAACTTTTGTTCCTTCACCCAAATATATGATCTTTACCAGAGATTTAAAACAAAATACTGTAGCAATTGGATTCTAAAGGTCAATAAAATAAGAAGAACAATGAAAACAAAAATCAGTAGTAGGGAAAAGAAAAAAAAAGCCAGGGGAGGGTATTTCATTCATTCTGCTTCTAGTGTTGTTGTTTTGCCAATTAAACTGCTATAAAGATAATAATAAAGAATGCATCTCTGAAAAATGAAGGTTTACTTTCATGAGGAAAGATATTGTGACTTCTAAAAGCCTTTAAAATTATATTTCTTAATAAATAAATCAACAAATGGCACAAAGTCACATAAAACACATTGCACATCTCATTAACCTCAGGGGTATTTTAGGGGTTTTTTTTAGGTGAACTAAATCTTTACTCCAGACTGTCTGTGTGCAAATTTGTAAGCCATGCTGTGGCAGTGTGCCCTGCCTGGATCCATAACCAATTGTGGGTCTGTGGGGGCTGCACTCAACTTACTATGGACTTTGGGCAATGGAGACCAAGGTGTTTTGCTGGTATGAAAATATGACTGTAATCCATAAGGCTTTACAGCAGGACATCCCACTGAGTGGGGACATCTTGGAAGGCTGCTCCTCCAGGGTGAGAGACTACTTGTTGCAGCTGAGTTTGAGGAGTGTTTGGACAACACTCTCAGGCACTTGGTGTAATTGTTGGGATTTTTGTGTGCATACGACTCGATGGTCATTGTGGATCTCTCCCAATCCAGTACATTCTCTGATTCTGTGATTCTGTTCCATGAGATCTGTGGTAAGTGATTAATATCATGGTAAGCTTTGAAATCACAGTTATGATTGGTTATGAACATATAAACATTTAAATATAAATCATTGTCTAAGCCTGGGGCTAGGAGTGGATCCAGCTGCAAGCAGACTCCTGCCTGGGAAGGTGTCTAGAAGACACCAGGGGATCCTTTCTGAGCCTCATGGCTCATTCAAATTGTCCCTCTGATGGTTCTGTCAGCCCTTGTCCTCCATGCAGTAAATAACCAAATATACCTTGCCACTGAATCCTGTTAAACCGCTGCTGCATTTTCTCTCAAACTGTGCTAATTTGCTGGTTTCTATCAATAAACATATTGCTACCTGTCTTGTAACGAGTAAAGTGCTTCACTCCATCCGTGACACAGGCTGAGGAAAGGAAATTTGCCTTGGGGATGGAATTCTGTCTCCTTACAACAGAATGATGACAACCACGGAGAAAACCAAATCAAAACAAAAAAACACCAACCTCATAAAGAAGAGTAATTAGAAAGACTGAGTTTGCTTATTTAAAAGTAAAAATAATAAAAAGAAGTGAGGTGTAAAAATGAAAGCTAGAAAGAAGCCCAATAAGAAGGCATAAGCGCTTTTTATTTTTTTTTTTATTCCTTCTGTGTTTATTTAGTCATCTTCTAATGTATCGTAGTCAAATGTTTTGCAGTCCTGTAGTCAGAGATTTCTTTCTGTTCCTGTGATCTGGGGTGTATAAGAACTTACTTTCCCATTTTTTATAACTGCTAGTTCAGCAAAACATATCTTAGTAAAAATCCTTCTCTTCTTTTTAGAAGAGGGAGTCAAGAACAATCTATGCTTTGTTTGATGATAGAAGCTTGGAAAACAAGAAGTTATAGGAACAAATTCAATGGATATTGGATTTGTGTGTGTGTCTGTGTGTGTGTGAGAGAGAGAGACAGAAAGGGATGTTCTTTTTTGTAAGCAAAAGTGGTTTCCTCTGGACATTTCTGAAGGTCTTGATATCTTTGAATATCAGAGAAATCTGAGGAAGGGTTAAAAATATTACCAAGGATTGGGATGTTTCATTATGAAGGATGTGTTAAAGAAGTTGAGAACTATACTGTGACTTCCTAGGACTTGCAAAGTTACCACTTTGTGCAGTAGAGAAAGAGCCTATAAGAAAATGGAACTAAAAAAATGAATCACATTAGGACTGCCTAATATGATGCTAAAATGAGGAAATTGGCCTCTGTTTGACACACAATAAAGAGCTCGATTTCAAGGTAGTAGAAAAATTCAGAAGGCTTTTATTTTCAATTCACCCAGCCTTTTTATAACATGCTCCGCTAAGAAAGCATATGATTGGTCTGTAAAATGGACACCTCTCTCCATTGGTTAAATAATAGAAACAACACCTGGGAGAGGGTTGTTATGAGAATCTTAAAAATGTTATGATTAGGAAAAATGTTATTTACATAAATTGTCCTTGAATGAGAATTTTTTCAAGAAATCTCATGAGAAGAAAATCAGCTACTGACAAGCTGAAAATCTTACAAACTCAGAAATATAAAACACACAGGCCTTTGCAGGAAAAACTTCCCAGTACTCAAAAGGCAGCTGGAGAATTTGCTGGGAGAAAAACCTTGTGCTGGTCCAGTGTAACCACCACAGACCAGAACAGAAAGGCCTTGAGTGATGATGGGTGAAAAAAATTAAGCTGCTTTTTTGACAGTTTGTAGAGATTTTCCAAATATTAATTGTACCAAATATAATTGTCTGTTTCCACCAGACAACAACAAAGTGCGAATTGGGATCAAATATAACTTTAGAAAAATGTGATAGTGCAGTGGTGGGAACTGTTGTGGTGATGTCCTGTTCTTCTCACTCTTATCTTTAGCCAGAGAGGTAAAAGATTGCATTCTTAAGAAGTATTTTTAATATAATATGTTCTTCACTGGAATATGAACCTTTAATATATATCTGGAAAGGAACAAAATGAGAGATTGAAGCTGTCTAGGATTGGTGACAGTCACTACTGGGATAGTCCCTGCAAGAACCAAGCCTTTTGGAGGAAATCTGAGTTGGGAAGATAAATGTACCTACCTTCTCCCTCCACACAGACACCCACCCCCTACAGATACACTGATTTTAGTAAAATGGTTCCAGTTGATGAAAAACACACTAGAAAAAAAAAAGTAAATCTGACCAGTTCTTATCTATAAGACATTTGGGAATGACATTCAGTGCAGCACAGGGGACATTCGTTCTGTGAAATAAAATCCCACTTTAGATCTCAGTGCACTGGTAAAGCACTCCCTTCATTTCTAGCAATATGCACACAGGTAGTGCAAACTCAGAAAGAATACCCTGAATATGCACGCTATTTATGTCTTTCCCAGGAAGAAATAAGCAGGCTTAACAACCTTCCCAATGGTGGGATGTAAACAACATGAGAGATCTCAGCCAGAACAAGAAATGGAGTATCTGCCATCTCTTAATTGGAATTCAAATTTAATTAAGATGGAGAGAGAAATACTCATCAACCTTTCAGTGAAAGGCAGGAGCCCTTGGTGCTGCTGTCTAAACAGGAGAAAACAGCCTTCCTACAATTATTTTTAAACAAACAAGTCTTTGTGTAAGAAAAATGGCCTGTAATCTTAAATCTCAAGTTTATAATTCAAGGTATTATTGAAATTGATCATCTTAATACTAAGTCCCTAATTTTACAAAATTGATCTCAGCTGAAGACTGGCAGAATTTGCCCAAAGAAGTTGTGGAGTCCATCCCTGGAGGTGTTCAAGGCAAGGTTGGATGGATCTCTGGGATAGTGGAAGGTATCACTGCCCATGTCAGGTATGGAAGGAGATGGGCTTTAACTTCCTTTCAACCTAAACCATTCTGTGGTTCTATGCCATGATGTGTGCATGTTTTGTGACCTTATCAGATCAGATACAGGCAAGTAGGTAACCCCTACTCTTTGCTGAGTCTCTGGCTCCCACTCTTACTGCAATCCAGCAGCAGGAGGTGAGAGGATTACTCTGCCTGCATAAAATACTGTATTACATTACACTACTTTGTTTCTTCAGCTGAACCTTAAGTATGGGAAGGGACCAAATTTCAGGATGGATAAACATTCCGGCAACTGGTTTCTTGTCAAAATGCCTCTCAAGGAATCTGTAATCCTTCCGCGTTCATCTCATGGACTGCTATTCAGGTATGTGAGCCGTGCCTGGTTTTATGATTTCCAAAAATGCCTGCTCTGATCTTATATCTGAAACTGCATTGCCTCCTGAGCATTGCAACCTGAGCAGGGTATCTGACTGCAGGTATTGGTGCTTATCACAGCACAATTATAGTACTGACATCTAAATCTAAAGCAGACCACTGTGAGGACAGTGTGTAACTTCCCACATAGTGCACACAAAAGCAATTTCACCTTCTTATTACTTTCTGAGGTATATAACATCTGGTTAAACTGCTAGATATCTATTTATAAAAGTATTTAGTCTTGATTTAAGACTTCAAGCAAAAGTGAATCCATCATACTATATGACAAAATGTTCCAGTGGTTTATAACTTGCAGTGTTAAAGAAGTGAAGCAATTTGTAGTTCGAATTTATCTTCTACCATGAACCTTTGAAACCCATTATGTTTCTCCTTTCTTAGATTAAAGAGCTGACTGTCAGTTATCCTCTGTTTTGTAGATTCTTTCAGACTGATCAAATCGAATTTTAACCTTTTCTTGGTCAAGACTGAGAAGCCTCACTAAAAGGCCTTTCCCCCACCCTCCAACTTCATGACCACCTTGTTGTTCTCTCCTGTGTTTCCACCCTTTTTTTGAAAAGTTCTGTGCCTGTTATGTACATGTAGGGCTGGACACAGGATCCCAGTGTTGGCACTAATGATGTTTGGAAAGGTTATATAGTGGTGGCATTGTGTTTATAGGAATGGCATTGCCTTTGTGTCCTAACTTTAATGAGACCATTTGTTCCCCTTGATTTACATCTCAGGATGACCTGTAGTACCTCAGATAGAGTCATGCTTGGAGCTGGTATTCCAGACTTTTATATGTCCTCAAACTCATTGCAGAATCCCTTTCATCTGAGACACCAACCTCAGGCGGCTAACAGTGACCTAATGTTTGCTTTGCTTCTTCATGCTTGACTGGAATTTAACTGTAATATTTGTTAAAGTTAATACAACAGCTCATTAAAGAGGAACTAAAATCCCTATTGGGTTGCAAAGCATTGTGGTTAAAGACCTGAATTTGGCTTCAGGAAATCTGAGTGTTATTTTAGGCTTTTACTGTAAACTGCCTGTGTAAATCCTAAAAATCAAGGGGACTTAATATTATTCTGCTCTGGTGCCATTATACAAAATGGAGTAACAATTTTTTGACACATTTTTTTATTGTCTAGGCAACCAGTGAGCTAAAAAAATTTGCAAGTCTGAATAACAGGAACAAAGTAAAAGACTAAAGAGGAAATTAAATGACGAAAGCACAAAAACAGAGTACGAAGCTTCATAGTAGCACAGACTTGTAAAAAGATACTCCTGGATTATTTGTTTCAGATTCTTCTTTTACATGTATTATGATTTAAATTTTCAGTCAGCAAATCCATTTTATAATTAATTAGGCTTCCCCACATTTAAAATCCCTCTTCTGACAATGTGACACAATGACCCTTCTCTGAGTGTCCTGTTTGCCCTTTTGCCTTCAATACTCTTTAGCCTGTAAAGCTCCTCTGGATGTGTGGTTCTTACACCCTCTATTTGTAAATATAAATATATAGTTTCATAATGCCAATTCTTTATGCTTGAAACACAATCCTTCAATCAAAGAGAATCACATTTGTATCATAAATACATATATATATATATATATGCACATGAGGTTACGGTATCTATTCAAGTGAGTGCTTGGATGGATAAAAATCAGGTTGGAAAGCAATATTCTAATAGTTAATCTTGCCAAAGCTCTGTTTTTACACACATATTTAAACCTGAAACCAAACCACTGTCCAGGAAAGCCCAGGGCTATGGATCTGAACATGAACCAGGTGGTCAGGGCTGGTCTGTGGGTGTATGGCTGTGGAGAGGGGCTGGTGACATAACCTGAATGCTGTTGTGGCAAATATGCATTTCAGTCACACAGCAAAGGCTGACATCTATATTTTAAAAACATTTATCCCAGCTAGACACAGTGCATAGTGATCAGGATACAAACAAGATTAAATCCTCCTCTCTGGAGATAAATTCAGATTAATTTGCTCTTCCAACAGTGCTGCACTTTCCCCCAGGACCCCCAACAGGCTATTTTTAAATTATTATTTCTTCCTCTTGCCTTGTAGACATTCAAAAAAAAAAAACAATTACACTATATATGTTATTGTAAATCCAGTTCTAGGGCACTGGATTGACTTGGGATAAGTGGTGAAGTGTGGTATTAAATTTAAAGAAAGTGAAAATGGCTTAAGAAAGTTCTCTTAGTGTGTCTATGTGTGTGAGGGATATGTAGCAATTACATTTTTTTTTTAAAAAAAAAAAAAGCTCTTTCAGGCTTTTCTTTGAAATATTTTGGACTCCAAATAAGATTTACTGTTGAGCTTTATTTCCCACTCTGAAAAAACATCAGTTGATTTGTATTCCTTTTTAAATAAATGACAGGAAAGAGTAAAAGAAGTTGCTGTAAATGTAGGGGATGCTTGGTTCTGCATCCCCCTGTGCCACTCCTTCCACTCACAAATGATGGAGACACCATGGTGGACCACTTCCACAACACTGACAATGCCAGCTGCAAAGCTGTGAAGAAATTCATCTGGTCCCTGTCCCTCTCTCCTGTCTTCTCCTGCTCTCCTTACAGGTGATTTTGACCAGTTGTGGTTTTAGCTGCCAACATAAAATTCCTCTGGCTCCCAGGGTAAAACGCAAGCACGAAAATCTGCAGTTTGTCCTCCTGGATGTCTGATAGCCCACTTTGGTGTTTGGCTGCTGCTGTGTAACAATGGAAGCCACGTGTGTTTGGCTGATTACACTCACTGCCCTCTGAGGACTGCTTATAGCAGCAGCCATCTGTGGTATTTATTATTCCAAGGGAGGAATTATTTTTTTTGTGAAACAATGGTTTTTCCATGGAGTTCAGCAAAAGAAACTGGCTAGATGTCACTGCCAGGGGAAGGAGGACCCTGCCCAGGTTGTTGAGGTGGCTTTGCTCTTAGGAAATGCAACATCCACAGGATATGTTCCATGACCCAGCTGCCCCAGGGTTGGCCTTTCATCACAGGTCTGGCTCCTTCCCTTTAGAAAGCTCTGGGTCTGCCCTCCTGCCACTGTGAATAGCAGCTGGCTCAGGATCACCATCCTGGAGTATCAAACAGCTCCTACCTGCCATCTCTGTGGGTATTTCCTTGTTTGACTTAGTCACACCATGTTTGCCCAGGTTTAGATTTCATAGTTAAAAATACAAGTAATAATCAAAATGTAAACTCTTATGTGCTTAAAAAATCAAGGCAAAGACAAAATTAATTATCATGCAGTTCATAAATGGGACATTGATAAATTGCAGTATAACTATTGATTAATCGTGTATCAATTACAGTGGTCTAATCACTGTGGCTACAAATCAACTCAGACCTATCTATGGATTGATATTCAGTGCAAGAAATTAAATCAAAGGTTCTGAATGGTACAAAATTGCAGGCTAAGGTTTAACTCCCAACTGATGCACAGCTACCATGCTTGATTAACACTAATGGAAAGCTAACTAGGTATGCCTGCAGTGCACTGATATGAGAACAAACTTGAGCTGATTGAAGATTCCCTCTCTATTTATCCTGTTTTGGGTGCCATTACAGCCACCTCATTAATGAGAAAGTGTGACCTCAGCCTGGGTGTAATGGAGCTGCCACTGGGTTAAGAAATGCCATTTATTCAGCCACACTACTAAAGGACCTAATTCTAAGTAAGGTTTATTTCTACAGCCCTATACAATACCTAGTCTTTATTAAGCACAAAAAAGACATGGGGACTAATTTATGGAGAAATAATTTTTATGGCTTCATTGAAGTGTTTAGCAGAATGTATTTTGGAAGACCTGGCCATAATTCAGGAGGGTAGATAAGAGTGACTGGTGTTGCAGGCACAGGCATCATGGAGAATAATTAATTTGAAAACAGCTGTTGAGCATTTTTGATAGAAAATGTAAAGGTGGTTTTGTTTTTCTCCCATATCTGTTTGTCAGAGCTCTTTTAATTCCTGACACACATAAAAAAAAAAAAAAAAAAAAAAAAATTAGGCACAGCCTTGCAGATGTTTTAAATGTATTTTGAAGTTTTCACTTTAAATTCGAAAATTTTATTTTTCTCAAGAAATCCTCTCTGGCCATCTTTTCTTTTCATTATAAGGGAGATCTGAGCAGCTTTGTTCAAAGATATGTTTTGAATTTGGGTATCTCTGATATACTTAGACACACAACTTGTAAGTAAACTGCTGGTATAACAATACATATTCAAGGAACTGTTTGTCCTTCCAAGAAAGACAAATCTTTCAATGTCTTAAAAGAAAACCACAATGTGTTTATTTCAGGAGTTTAAGGATATTTTTATTCATACTTTCAAAAATATCTTCCTCTCTTCACTACTAGAAGATGAATATTGTTTGCTCTTCACTCATTTTTGTTGCAGCGAATTCAGGGAACGGAATCAGCTGGTCTCTGGGCACTGCTCCAAGAGGTCTCTGTGTCAGAGGGGTTGTACTGAGTGTTGCATCTGATGTGGAAGGGTCATGTACATGAAAGTGATTGTACAGAACCCTGAAAATCTTTCTGTTCTGCTCATCCTTTGAGGATGGAATGAGACTTGGAGAAACCTGGTCGAGTGGAGGATGTCCTTTGCCCATTACAGGGGGGTGGAACAAGATGAGCTTTAAGGTCCATTCAAACCCAATCCAATCCATGATTCTGTGATCCTGTCGCTGCCAACTTCAGCATATCCATGCCTCTTAGCTGGATTTTTTTCACTTGGTTTACATTACCTTAATGGTGGTGAGATACCAGGAAGCAGAATTTCTTCCCCCCCCCACCCCTTTTTGCAGGCAGCCAGGCTTGCTTATGATCTCAAAATAAAATATATGCTATGAAGCAAACATCATCCATGTTCCATCCTCCCATTCCTGAAAGCAACAAAAGCCTAGTGGAACATATTGACTCACTGTTGTCAACATAATGATAGTGTTTGTAAAATAAACTCCTACCAAACACTTCAATAATTAGAATGTCTCTTTTCCCCCTCCCAACCTTATGTTCCTTTCAACACAATGACATCAATGTTCATTAATTCTATATTTGAATGTTCGTCTTCTGTGGCAGCTCTACCAAATAAACAAAGCAAAACAATATTTAACAAAAAGAAGATGTAAAATGTTTACATAGGAAGGGAATAAAGCCAGTGATGGCAACAAAACTCTTAATCAAATTCAATTACAGAGACCAGGCACAATCTGCCAGAGCTGACAGTTTGCTGACTTTACTTAGAGTGTTGTGTGAAGAGAAATGTTTCATCTACAGCCCTACTGTAAAGTGAATTTTTGTCAAAATGAGTTTGAGCATAGTGGCTACCTAGGAACTGTGGGTATAAATTAGATGTAGTTGTTCTTTCTGACACTGTAGAAGATATAGTTTGGGTCACTGGTTCTACGAGTGCATCTGGGAAAAAAGTCAGTCTTTATCCCCGAGGTACATTTTAACAGCAGTGAGCAGGAGCTTTCAGGAAATAGAAAAAACCTCTCCTGCCGAGGAAAACCCATCTATTGGCAACTTGACAGGATGAGAGGAAATGGCCTACAGTTGTCACAGGTGACGTGCTGATTGGTTATTACAGAACATTTCTCCACTCAAAGGGTTTGTCCAGCCCTGGAACAGCTCCCCAGGGCAATGGTGGAGTGCCAGTCCCTGCAGGGATTTAAGAGACGTGTGCCATTTGAGGACATGGTTTAAGTGGTGTCCTTGCCAGTGCTGGGGGAATGCTTGGACTTGATGATTTTAGAGGGATTTTCCAACCTCCTTTAAGTATTTCTACTAGTGTATAAATGTAACTGAGGTTTTGTGTTTAAAGAAATACATTTAAAGGGAAATTCAAGTATATTAGCTAAATAGTGAGGTAGAAAAGAATGACTGATAATACTTTCCAATCTTCTATGTTGAAGAAACATGTCCTCTAGGAGGAAAAAAAGCAAAAGGCATATGAGGAATGTATTTTTTTAAAGTGTGTGCTCCTAAGAATGTGGCTCATGTTGGGCAGAGGATAAGCAAAAATCCTGAGGTTCACTGAAGTTTAAAGGTGAATTGTGGGTTTGACGCTCCAAAGGGTAGACTAAGCTAAAGGAAAAACAAAAACAAAACCAACCAACCAACCAAACAAGTTTCAGGTCTCAGAAACTGACCTGACTTATACCTTGGAGATTTTATAAAGGCTGTGCATCCAATACCCATTTTGGTTAGTGGAATATATTTAAATGGAATGTTACAGCATCCTGCCTGCATTCTACTCTCTAGAAAGGACTGATTTTTTTTTTTTTTTTTCCTTAGGGAAACAACATTGCTTCTTCTCATTTATAAGGAGACAATTCAGACTAACTATTTCCTTTGCACCATAGGAAGATTCTGTGTTATTTTATAACAGAAAGTGTAATATAGCTAAACTCTAGATTAATGTTTCAAAGTGTGCCTAGTGCAATACACATAAATAAGAGGAAAATATCAAACAGAGAGACAGCTAACTACAATGTCACTTACATGACTTTCTTATGAGAGTCTTGTATGAATATAGAGGATACACCACTAAAATTGCTCAGTCAACTTCTGGTTCAGAAATAGATGCACCTCCCATATTATATGGGGTTTTTTAGAGTAGTCTTAAAACTGTCAGAATTGCAAATCCTTTTAAATGTCCATCTAAATGTCCAGGCTTTGTGCCAAGGGGAAATCAATCTATGCAGACTTGAAATCTTCCAAGTGTGATAAGCCTAATAGGAACATTAGTCCATTTTATGTTACCTCCAGGAGCTTTTAGAGTGAAAGTCTTACCTCATTTCCACTGCTTTGCATGTACTGGTGATTAATTTTAGTTGAACATACTCAAATCAAAATTAATTTCTTTTTAGAACTGTGTGAGAGTGAACCCATTTCTGGTATGCTTTGATAGAAAAAATACATTCTCTTGAAAAACGCTTGAAAAAGCGTCTATGAAAACATGAACACTTATAGGAGGGCAATAAAACTAAACATTGTGGTAATACATAGTTGTTGATAGCTTAGTATATTTTCAGTTTCATTCAGAAACCCTGCAAAAGGTTTTGCTCCATGGCCCCCATTCCTTAGAAGAGGGTATTGAGAATTTTCCAGCTGTTCTTGCACACCAGAGTGAAGAGACACAGGTAACTGATTTTGAAGAAAGTTTCTTTCCCATTAGTGCAACCTTATCTTGTGATGGACTAGCAGTTGAATGTGTGTTTTATATTTGTATTTTATATCTGTCACACTGGCACCTAGAAATTAAGCTCTGTTTTCCACATTATTGTTATCCATGCCCTGTCACTCTTGTTCCATTTCTCCTTCCTTATTGCATGCTCCTGTTCTGGGCTTCTGTGCTTTTGGCTTCACAAGGGCTCACTAGTCTGCCCTGCACTGATTTGGGATCCTGTGGTGGCTTCCCTCACAGGCTCAGAAATGGGCAGAGCTGGGATTTGCTATGAATTAACTTCCGACATCTGAGCTGAGCCCTCTGCACTATGCTGTGGTCATGCCTCAAGGTAGGAATTCCAGTCCAGAAAAGGAGACAAAAAATCACAGTGAAATTCAAATTAAGGGCTTTGAGAACACAGATAAATATGTGAAACAATTTCCATTGTTCTTGACATTCCACAAGTTCTTCTCAATGACACTAGTGAACAGCCAGCATGTCTTTGCTTCTTGGTCAGGAGAAAAGTGTCTTCCACATGGTTTCTTTTTATTAATTTAGAGAGAGTTAAGCTCCATCTCAGAGCTGCAGACAGCTGACTGATGGATGCTCCTGGAAAATCTGCTGATTGGCAAGACTGTATTTCACATTAGCTGTTTCAGAGTTAGTTTGGTAATTGGCTCCAAAGGAGAGAAGCAAAAAAAAAAAAAAAAAAAAAAAAAAAAGAAAAAAAAAAAAAAAAAAAAAGATTTGTACCAGCCTAGATGTAACTGATTTGCCTCATTATTTCTGATTTGGAATTGACAAGACATAGATCAGCAATCGACAGCTTCATGCCCCAAAGAATGGATGTTTCGGGCACTCTTGAAGTGCCAGAGAATTGTAGATTAATATGCTTTAAACCTTTTGATCTTATGTTTGCAAAATGAATGCGAATTGGGTCAGTGATATATGAGTGTAATTACATTTTCCCACACCTTTTTGATGATTTAACTGGAACAAATGAGTGCTCTTCAGAGCCAGTCATCAGTAAGTCAGAGTTTCCCGTGTAAAGAGCTATGTCCCACATCTCACCCCGTGTTCCTCCTCCTGAGGATGTGTCTGTCCTCCACTCACCTCCTTGCCTTCAGACAGGCCCCAGATACCCCTTGAAGAGGTAGCTTCATCTCAGGCTGACCTTCAAAGGTACTGTATTTCAAAATTGCACCTTTTACACTCCCCTGGGCCTTTACAGAGTTTTTCACTGGGACTTCTGAGTTTCAGGGCAAAGTGTGTGCTGCAGCTGGACTTGTATTGTGCCTTGATTCAATATGCTTCCCTAAGGTCTAAATTATCATTGTTCCTGTACCTGTTCAAAATCTGGTAGAGAGTGAGGCTGATTTTCCACACCTTGCCTTCCATATTAAGTCCCATGGCTATGTGATTGTTATTGACAACTCTGAGACAGGACTGTTAAAAGATAACTTTTCTACTACTGTGGCTGATCTTTGAACCCATTTGCTATGGGCATCATGGAAGTTTATGTTTTGCATGGACTTGAAAGCAATTGGGGATATTAATTAATAGAAAGCAAAGCTGTCCAGGAGTGTAAAATAAAAGACTTAGGGAGTAGCAGTGTACAAGGGGCTGGGAGTCCATTTGGAAGTAAAAACCCTTCAATCTGATTTTGTTTTCCTATCTACCATTAGGTGCTTTCAGAGACTGGGTACCATGCTGGGCAGGGTGAGCCAACTCACCCTTTCTTCCATACCTAGATTTACAACAGTAATCAAACTATCATCTGATCACTCTTTGAAGGGGTTCCAGTATCATACCCTCATCACCATTTCTTTTCGTTCTTCTTTTTTTTTTTTTTCCCTTACAGGACAGCTATCTAAAAGTTTAATCATATTTGTTGTCACTAAAGCATCAGGAAAAATGAGACCAAGATGATTCACTGGCAAAATGTTTCATGGCAGTTCTGCTGTGCAAAGTCTTATCAGCAAAAGTGGTTCTCCTGCTCAGGGACTTATTCCCCACATTACTTTGTTCCCTTTTTCACGTTTACAGAAGCCCTGCTGCTTTTGCTTGACTTACTTATTTGTGTAGCTAAACCCAGGAGATAAAAGCAACACGCCTTAAAACACCACACCCAACATAAATCATCTTCTTTTATGAAAAACTTCCTTTATGATGAAATAATGTTATATAGAAGCAAAAAGGTGAAATGTTTAATAAACCTTGAGCTCATAACTTGTAGTATTCTACAGACCAGCTTTGCCAGCACCTTTCCCTAGTAGGTGATGCATGTGGGTTAAATATTAAAATTAGGTATTAAAATAAGCGAAAGGAAATGAGACTTAAAAAAGGCCAGAAGATTATTCCAGTTTACACCATATAATATTGAATTTAACTAGTCATTGCAATGAAGTAAAAAAATTTGTTCAGTCATAAAAAGGAGGAGAATCTGACCAGATGGGTATAGCATACAGATAATCCATACATTTTGCAAAGACTTCACACATTTGTTTAGCCCCCTACTCTTTTGGTTCTAGTGCAACCTTAAAATTCATTTTTGAAAGCCTGATCTCCGTAAGAATACCTCGTCAAATTTTAATTAATTCCCAAGATAAAGCTGCAACGGGCATCTCAGGGAATCTTCTCTATTGAACTGTCACACTGGCTAAAACGTAGAGCAATAAAATTCCAATTCTTTGAAGAGCTGTTTTGATTCTGAAAAACTATCAGCACATAAAATACCTAATGCAGTTTATGTGGAAATTCTGAAACACAGTTTTTATTGAAATCTTGTTTCTGCTATTATTTCATTACTCTAGCTGCTTTTGTAGGGTATATCTTGTTCTTCTTTTGGTTTTTTTTTTGGGGGGGATGGGGAAGAGTTGGGAAATGGGGCCTATTTTTGACAATTTGACTGATATTCAGCTGAAGGAAGACATTAACAATTACTAGTGCCTTCCTTCCTTCCTTCCTTCTTGAATCCATCTGAATTTTCAGTCAAGACCTGTGTGCTTTGATACATGCTTTGCCCCTGGGAGTGAAGAGCATCACATCTTCCAAGGACAGTAGTGTTGAAATAGTTCATTTTAGCTGCTGAGAAGCCAACAAGTTTTGGAAAGTTACAGAGCCAGACTTGTGGCTGTATGTTGCATTCTTTGAAGCAGGACTTCCATCTAGCAGAGCCGCAAACATGAAAGCAAACTCATAGTTATGGGTGGATGATGACAATTACAATGCTGAAAGCTATACGTGTTTTATGAACAACTCCCCCCGAAATCACTCTTGCATCTCTCAGAACATACAGAGAACATCACTAATCCTCCCTTGCCCCATTCTCAGTTGTCAGGGTCTTGCAGAGAGATCAGTAAATGTGATGTATCAGTGACTCAATCAGTCAAATCAGACTGGTAGGGTTTGTGTGCTGCACTTTCTTTTTTTTTGTCCCATCAAAATAGCAATTCCCACATTAAAAATGTTTAATTTGAGATTATCTGTTTTCAGTCACAATTCTCAGCTGTGAGTGAGATGATTTTCTCATCAAGAGTTTTACTTTACGTCTGCTTCTCTTGTCTATTTTGTGAACCCTAAGGAGTTACAGTTATTATTTTCAGGATATTAATGCTTCAATGAAGGATAGGTGTATCTTTCAGAGAAAGAAATATTTTTTTTCTTGGAGAAATCAATTAAAATGGGACTAGTAGGGACACCAAGAGGTCATGTAGCCCACCTCCTTTCATAAAGACAGGGTCAGTTATGTCACTTGTGACAAATGCTGGTTCAATTTTTCTTAAAAATCTTGAGTGATGAAAACATTTCCTGATGTTGGATTTTAATCTTCTTTGCTTTATTACTTTTTGGCCTAACAACAGTAGACAGAGAAAAGAGTTTATCCTTTTCCCCAAGCATCCTTTCACCATTAAAGATTTCTTCCACATTTTTTTTTTCTCTCAGTTTTTCTTCTTACTATATTAAAGTATATTATTTTTTAAACCTTTCTCTTAAGTAATATTTTCTGCACCTGACCAAATCAGTCTAATTCTCTATTGAGGCGTTTTTACAAATTTTCCCAATCCTTCTAAATTTCTGTGCCCTCTATGCACCAGCACAAGGTTTTTGACTCAGGTTGAGACTGAGTACATTGTCGCTGTTTAACCTGGAGAAGAGAAGGCTTAGGGAGACCTTAGAGCATTTTCCAGTGCCTAAATCAGCTTCAAGAGAGCTGGAATGGGTCTTTGGACAATGGCAAGAAGTGACAGAACAAGGGACGATGACTCTAAACGATCAGAAGGAGGTTTAGATTAAATATTAGGAAGAGATTCTTCACTTGAAAGATGGTGAGGCTCTGCCCAGAGGAGGCTTCATCCCTGAAACACTGGACAGGACTTGGAGAAATGTGGTCTCATGGAAGTCGTCCCTGCCCAGGGAGTTTGAACAAGGTGGTCCCTTCCAACCCAAAACATTCTGTGATTCTATGATGAGTTCATCTGTGATTTTTGTTCAACTCAATCTAATATTGCTCAGATATCATTCTGCCACACCTCAGCCAGGCCAGAATTCCCCTTTGGTGTCTGTGGTTCTGCATTTCCTAGAGATTCACTTTACATTTGACCTTCCTGAACAGCACTATACTTTTATCTCCACTTCTCTCCATTTTTTTTGAATTCTACTCCTTCTCCCCACTGTTTGCAGATGTTCACCTTGGTGCTCTCTGTGACTGCAATAAATATGCTTTCTATCCTTTCATCCAAACCATTCATGGAATTATGAGTTGTGCCACACTTAAGAAAGAATCCTAAATAGCCACAGTACTGACTGGGGGAAGTTATCTAATTCTGATGCTCTGGCAGTAGCTACGTAATCCCACACCCTGAAGGGTCACCTGGATAATGTTTCTCAAACTTTTTTCCAAGTCCTTCATGTAAGGCAGTAAATCCATAATGTAATGTCAAATTTTGCAAAAGTCAAAGTATATGTGACATTTCCTACTTCTCCCTTATGAACAAAGCCAGTTACCATGTCAAAATCAGAATAGTTTGACGTGATTTGTTTTTGATGAATGTAAATTGACTGTTGCTCTTCTCTTAGTATCCTCTAGGTGTGTACAAACTTTTGAATTACTTATTCCAATATTTTTGTGGGAATGTAGTTTCAGCTAAATCAGTGCCGGTTACTGTTCCCTGACTCTGTTAAAGGTAAGCATTGTGCTTTCTCTTTTCAGGAGAAATTTTCCTTTTCTAGAATTCAAGCCCCCCCCTTTTTTTTTTTTTTTTTTTTTTTTTTTTTTTTTAGGAAAATAAAGAAAAATGTATTTTATTGGTGTTAGAATTTATGTGTGATCTTTCTCTACATTTGGGGTTTGAGTGAGATGATAGATTCTAATGAAGACTTGTGGTTCAGGCACTAATACACCCACAGAATTTTAACTCTGTAAAAAATATCCCTGTCTACCACAGCTCTTCAAAGCAGCACTGTAGCATCTGGACTAGAATTGAAATGGTGCTTCTTCAAACTCTGATGAAAAGGAAAGAATTCTCTCTGCTGTTAGCAGCTTTATTGAAATTACAGAGATGATGTCTCCCAACTTGGGAAGGAGAAGCAAATGATACATTAAAAATTGCAGCTTTTTCACTCTGTCCCACATCTTCTACAGCATTCACAAATCTTTGAGGGCCATCAAGTGAAAATACACAGCTTAAAGGGGATCAGAGTGACCAAGTTTTAACGTACTATCCCCAGATCTCTTTCCGAAATTTGTTCTGAGGAAGTTTGTACATGGTAGGAAATAAATGAATAAGCAAACAAAAAAAAGAGTTTAAATACAGGAGCAATCTAAAAATCTAAATTTAAGCATGGGCAATAACTCAGAGCTCTGAAAATACATGGACTTGCAGAAAATGTGATCAAAACCCCTTGTTTGGAACATACTGCCTGCAAAGAAAGCATACTAATAGTAACCAATAGTCTCCTCTTCATCTCTACCATGAGTTAACTAATTTAAATCTCTCTAAGACACATAATGTCTATTTCTTTTGAATTTTTTTATTTGCTCATAAGGATTTATTTGCCTTTTGATTCACTTCCAGTTGTTCTTCTCCCTGCTGTCTCCTCTCCTTTCCCTATTCTGAAGACAAGTAGGGGAAAATTTGGTCTTTCAGTACTCTGTTAAATCATAGATAGCGAGCTGTGTAGGTGTTAGCGTTTCTTGGAAGCAGGGTCCCACTTTATTTATAGCTCTGCTGTTTAGCCTTCTGTGTCTTCATACTGTGGTATCCTGCCAGAATGCCTACTGAATATGCAAGTTCATAGGCAGCCTTAGTAGCAACTGAAAGCTTACTTTGTGACTGAAATAGGGGATGTGCTTGTAGCAATCACACAGAGATTTAGCATGGATAACAATTTCATGAGAATCTGATAGGATTTGGTACCCTGTTTTTACATCCTATTTTGGGATGTTGCTATCCTTGACCTAGTGTTTGACAGGAGAACCTGAGTGAGTCAGTCCTGCTCATCAGGGATAACACGTGGTGCTTCTGACTTTGATATGGTTAACACAATTTGCTATGGGCAACACTCTGTCAGCTTAACAGACTAGCAGAGAATAATTTCCAAAATCTGCTCTAATGGGCCTCCTTAGTCTGGACAAGTCCACACGTAACACTTACCTTATTTTTGAAATGTAACAAAACCCCCACCCCAAACCCTGAAACCCCACTCCAAGAAATCCTCTCCCCAGCCAGTAGGATCTAGAGTTTGGTTAAAATATCTGGAATTAAGTGCCTGTATGGCACTTAATGGCTACTTTTTAGCTGGATGGTGAAGTTGTCTTTAGAGTCAGTGGAGAGCCTGTCAGGGTGGTTGGTCCTGTTGAATCGTTCTCTGGAACAAATCATTATCACAAACTGGCTACTCATCTAAATTCAGAAAATCGTGGACTCCTAGAATGGCTTGAGCTGGAACAGACCTTAAAACTCACCTAGTTCCATCTGTCATGGACAGGGATACCTTCCCCTAGATCAGGTGGTACAAAGCTCCACTCAACCTGGTTTTGAATTTGTGCAATGAATGACAATGGAATTGTATTATCTCATTCCACTGACTATAAAATAGCTTGGAAGTCTGCTCCACGTACAGACACCTACATCTGGAGGCCTAAATTGTGCTCAGCTAAGACCGGATCACAGACTCAGTTTCTTGAACAACTGTACTTGACAACTTGCACAGCCAGAACAAGCTGGTGCTTAGGTTCCACCTTAGGCTCTCTTTTGGGACACAAAGACTTTTTGTTGTGTTTGATGGTCTCCTACATGTATTTATTCCAATATGGCTTGTACCTACATACCTAGTATTTCTTGAACAAAGGATTGTTCAGCCAGTTCCTTAGACTAAAACTTCTGCCTCTTTGTGTGATGTTTTCCAGTCTGAGCTAGCAGAATCTTGCTCAGTGCTTTAGAATTTTGAGTGCTTAGACACACAGGAGACACATTTTAATGTATTGCTGTCTACCTCATGTCCATCATTTCATCTGCTACATGATTTTACTGGGTGCCACTTAATATTCCTCTCTGAGGCTGTTTGCCTTTTACTGAAGGATACAAAACACCCATTTGCACATGGCAGCTACTTAAACAGCACCCCATCCCCAGCAGCAGGCTTAATGTATATTTTACTAATGAAACAAAATCAGCAAAAGGTCTCAATGCAAAATCAGGGGGGAGTTGAAGCAGAAACACTGAGCAGCTGTCAGCACTATCTGATTGAAGACCCAGGTGCTGGGTCCCCTCTGGGGACAGTGCTGTAAGTGTCCTGTAAGCAGTCCCACTCACTGTATGAGGAGGGCAGAATGCTTTGGTGTCTGTAATAAACTGTGCCTGTTTCCTCAGCCAAGGTGAGTTTCCCATTGCAGCAGGTGCAGCAGTAACTCATAAAAGAGTGTTTTTCTTTGTATTAAAGGAACTAGGAATAGATAGAGACAAAGGACAGTGGAAGTGAAGCACAGTTGTTCTGAGCTGACAGGTGGAAATTGATTTACAAATAAAATGTTGCAAGGCTCAGTAAAACGGGGAACAGATAGTGAATTATGGGTTTGTGGTAGAATCACAAGTGGTAAAGACAGTCTTGTATAAGGATTATCTGAAATCCAATGTTGGACATTGATTTTTCTTATATATGTATTAATATTTTTATAATATATATGTCTATGTTATGGTTACTGGTGTCATTTCTGCCCACCAGAAATAGTATTTTCTGGCAGTAGTTTCTTCTTTGTGACATTTCAGCTATATATGATTGTTACACCCCAGTTCCTGGAAATTACTGTTTTCAGATGAAGATGTGTTTCAAGCAGAAAAGGTTCAGAGGTGTCATTGTCATGTCTTCTTTTACAAGAAGATCACAAGACCAGTAAGATAGTATGATGATCAGTAATATAGGTCATTGTAGACAAGTTAGAATGATTTTCAGATTAAATCAATGGCACTTCCTTCTGCATAATCTGTGTCTTCAATTCTTGAATTTTTCAAAAGACAAACTTATCCAAAGCTAGAAAACTGTGCCAGTACTTGTTTGGTTCTTTTTCAGAAAGTTGACAAAGTATGAATTTCAATGACTTTTGACAGGATTCATGATTTATTATAACAGCTTCTGTACAGCTTTAGACTTAATAATATTTTGTGCCCGTAGTGAAGTTATTCTTAATAATGACATGAATTTCCTTTTTTAATTTTTTTTCTCTTTTACAGCTGGAAGAAGATCTACCAATAGTATGATCACAGGTTAATCCCTTGATCTCTTAGTACCTTACATTTATTCTTCTACAAAACACAATTTGCAAATTATTCCAATTGCCCTGAGGTTCTGGAGGGAAGGAACCACTATGTTACCATGTTATTGCTATTAGAAATACTTTGCTAATTTTTGCCTGTTGCTCTTGCAATACTATTTTCACCATGCAGGATAATTGCACTTAGAGGCAATGTCTACTCTTAGGCTGTGTGGGAGGGACACTAGATGGATGTGACAGAAAAATGGAGGAATTGCAAGGTACCAGTGGCTAGATTATGATTTGAGTCGTAAGTGGCAGTCACAGAACTCCCACTGTCTAACTATTGTCAGGCATGCTGTAGTCATTATGGAACAGCAGGTAAATATTAATGGAAAAATATTACATACTGTGAGACAAAGCATTAGCATGTGTAAATCACAAGAGCTTGGCTGATGTCAGTGGAGCTGTAAGATTTCGGACCAGCTAAGGGTATGGGCCTTAAATTCTTCTCAAAAGAACATATATATCTTGAGTCTCTTCAGTGATATGTTTCAGACTGTTCTCAAAGAGCTAGTTCTTCCAGTATATATATGTATACATATACACTTGATGCCTGGGGCATCATTATTTTGGAGAAGGGAGGGCAGTACATACATGCACCTGAGGGAGAGATCTGTATCTGTCAGAGTCAGCAGTTCCTGTAATTACACCCACTGTCAATATCAAGTCTGGGAATTCCCCTTTCAAACCATCCACTTTTGTCCTCCTTTATCAGCAAGGCTGAGTGTGACATCCTCTAACAAGGCTGGTAGGGTGGTTACGCGACTCAATTATTAACTCAAATGCAACTCGCATACTGCAGCAAATAGAATTTCTTCTGACAGGCTGCTTGTCATATTATGGCCTTATTTGATTAACTCACCCCTTTGGAGGTGTTCATGATCTCATTATATCTTTAATGATAAAATTTCTTTCTGCTATGTGCTATTTTATATTACGTTAAAAGGAATTCATTCATTTTTCGCTTGTCACTTGCATAATTGGATAAATATTTAACAGGAGCAAGTTGATTAAATTTCTGCTAAAATTGTACTCACTACCAAAATATATTCAACCTTAAATGTTGGTCTGTAGGCCATTGGTGGACCAGGTGGTAAATCCAATGAGGCTCTCCATCTTGAAGGTCACTTCTGCTTACATCTGTGAAGTCACAAAAAAAAAAAAAAAAAAAAAAACCAACAAAAAACCCACCAACAAA
>VZUI01033620.1:36817-52066 GCA_013401135.1 Cettia cetti
TTACATCTGTGAAGTCACAAAAAAAAAAAAAAAAAAAAAACCCAACAAAAAAACCCACCAGCAAACAATTTCATTCCAGTAGCAAATAATGGGTTTAGTAGATTACTGTGCAAAAAATTTAAATTAGAAAGTGGGAGCCATTAGTGAGGTGGAATGTGGATGAATTCTACAGAAACAAGATGTAGTGCATCTTGTGGTTAAAAGGTGGGATAAACAGCGCCACAGCAGTTCTGAGTCCTTGACACTGAATTACAAAGGCCAGGAACAGATTTTTAAGCTCTCTCTGAAGCAGTTTTAATTTATGTCAGCAAATGCAAACTGTATCTACTCTTCAGATCCACTGGCCTCCTTCTCCCATGATGATGTTTGGATTTCCAAATATTTTGATTTAGGCATATCCATGGAACACAGGACTCACTATGTTGTCAAAATTGGCAGCAAAATTTGTATTTCAAGTACTTTATTGGCTTGGGGTATTGATGTCAAACTGGCTCTTAATGTTTGAAAAAGTGGGCAAAATTACAGCTTTACAGGATTCACAAGTATTTCAAAATAATCTCTTTTTTTTTTTGTTCTTCATCTTCTCATTGCCTCTGTTTCACTATCCATAAATTTATATGGCATTAACACCAGTAGATAAAAAGATCTTTTCATTTACTTTTAGACCTTAACCTAAAAATCATTGGAAAAGGGCATGTAATTATTAAAAACTTTATTAAAAACTTTATTTAAAAGTTTTACATTATGCAAAATGTCAGCTAATACAATCACAAACATTTTTTATATTGACAAAAAAGGGGTAAGTTTACATTCTTCAAATCTGAAAACTCTAATTTGATTACTTTCATTTTCTAGGAGGGTGGCATGAAATTCCAATTACAAGATTTAAACCACTGCTATTCTATAAAACCCTGGGCTCCAAATAACAAAATAATCAGGGTTTCAGTAGGTCTCTTGGCCCCATCCTTTGCCCCAGGAAAATATCAGCAGGCACATGTTCGCATAGGCTGTTCTTAATATACTCCCATGCTGGAGATTTCACAGCTTGCTCAGGCAAACCACCAATGTTTCTCCCATCTTTGCCATGAGGTTTGGTCTTAAGTCTTCATTGTGTATAAACTCAATTAATTTCAGGTATACTTTTTGCTCTCTCCAGATACAATTTATTTTATAAAGTCAGGAATTTTAAAATAGATTAAAAACAAAAGAAATAGAAGAAAACTTGAATTAGAAATATTTTTTTTTTTTTTGTATTAGACGAAGAGTAGGATTTTCCAAGTCTCATGTGGATCAAACTGTTCATGACTTCCTACTACATAAAGGCAGCAAAACTCCTCACACATCATGCCATTTGTCCAGATGAATCTCTGGAGGCATGTTTTTCTTCATTAGCTATAAACAGAGGTAGCTGAAGATGGTGTCATGTCAGGTGATCAAATTATATGCCTGAATTTTCTTGGATGCACCACACTTGTGACCCTAAGTAAAAAGATTTATTCATCAAATGACACTACTCGCATTCTGCTTTCCTCAGAGGTTTTAATTGCCCAAGAACATTCACATAGTCTGAAGAATGGCCTTTGAAACTCTTTGTCTGCAGTAGTTTAACCTTATGTGGCCCTGACCTGGGCTGACTCGCAGTCTTACAAACAGGTCGCAGAATAGACTGGAAGTTTTCATGGGCAGGAAGTCAATCTCATCTGGCACTTTACATACAGCCACTCAGCTCTGGACAGCAAAAAAAAAAAAAAAGTTATTTGTGTGAACTGGGTTGATCCCTCCCTGTTGGCCTCACTGTCAGAGAACTGCACTAGAAATATCTAATTTAGCAGGACAGACATAGCCTATGGTACACAGCCTATTCTGAAAGTTACAGGAAAGGCTGCAGAGAAAGGTCATATTTTGACATTTGACATAAATATATATGTAAATAAAATTTATCCAGAGATCTGCACCACCTTGAAAATTTTTAAAGAGTTCATCATTTGAGGAAAAAAGAAAAAAAAAAAAAAAAAAAGGAAACATATCCACATATCCCGTTTGATTATACCGCTCTCCTTATACTTCTATTCTTTCAGTAATTGCACCAAACAGATTAAAACCCTTGCCTAGGATTCAGATGGGCAATCACAGAACACATTTCAGACAAAAAGTACTGTGTACTTTTACTGGGGACATGCCAAGGGCTGAAAATTATGGGATGAAAAATTAACAATGAATAAATTAATAAACAAATCTGTTTGCAGAAACTAGGGTTGATTGGTATATGATTTGCTGCCTGAAGCATGAGGCTACATCAGCCCTGAGATTTGGTGTGCAGTAGAATGATCTGGCTTTTACAGCACCTGATTGAATGCATGTTGAAGTCAGCTGAAAGGTTCTCAGCTACTTCAGTGGACTTTGAATTAGGCCCATGGGACATCATTCATTCTTATATCTTCCCATGCCCTTGGAAAAAAAGTTGTCATTATTTTCACTGCACAAGTGGGGAAATTGCAGTACAAACAGAGAATAACCATGGTTGTAGAAAAGGTCACTGGTACAGCTCATTGACACAGAACAGATGGAAAATGAGAGGAGTCATGTCCATGAGATTTAATTGCTATATACACAGATGTAATAATCATCCATAAGAATCTGGGATTGATTCATTTGATACTGGGTATGAATAACAGAGTTTTGAGAACAGAAGGTGAAGTTTGGAACACCTATAATATCACATCAAAAGAACTATTTTTTAAAGAACTTTTTTTTCTTCCAATAAATATTTTTTGATCTGCAGTGTAAAGGAAAAAAAAATATCATCTGCCACCTGAAGTCCTGAGCAATACTTTCCCAGACCCTCATTTGAAACCAGTAGTTGACAGTTATACTATTTCACCCAATTTCATCTGTCCTTTTAACCTGTGGGTGCCAAATAAGGGACGCAGAATAACTTTTGCTCTTAACATATCAAACCAAAGAAAAATCGTGGTGAGAAATGTGTTTTGTGTTGTGCTCTCTCACTCATTTGAGGGAGGGGAGATTTATTGATTGCAGGGGTCAATAAAATTGCAGCGCAAAGTGAGTTTTCATTCTGAGTCCTGAATTGACTCTGAACTTTATTAGGAATTTGCTGTAAACAAGTTAATATCCCAAAGAATTTGAGAGTATAAACTATGCCTAAGCCAAAGCAAGGGCTAAGGGAAGAAAAACCTCACAACCTTGTGTGAGAAAAATCTGCATTGTTCTGCTGCTGGTGTAGGGAGCATACAGCTTGTGGCAGCTGGGACATCCTCCAGTGGGCATGAGTTGAAAGCAATGAGGAAAGAGTGAGGATTCAGCATAACCCTCTTTTTTCCATTTTCTGAGACTAAAGAAACCATTGCCAGCACATGGTCCTAAAACAGGATATTTTTTCTTTCTTTTAAAATAATTTTCCCAATAAGGTTGGAATGTTAATGAAGATAAGGGTCCTAAAATGAGAATGAACAACATAGAGCCAATGCTTCATGAGTTTTATTCCTAAATGTCCTTGGGTGTGTGTCCTGGTTTAGGGCAAATTTGGGAGAAAACCTACAAATGGGTTCCCTCTGGAAAGCAAAATCAAATGGTCCCTCCCCTAACTGGTCCAGGAAAGAATTTCCTTGGAGAAAAGCGGAAAAAACTGTTTATTTAACAAATTGCCCACAAGCATAAAGAATGGATAATATGTAACAATAAAACCTTGCCTTGTTCTGAAGTGAGATGGCAAATTGAGAAAGTTCTTGCTGTGGGTGTAGCTCAGCTTGCCCAGTCTCTTATCAGTTCCTCCGGCACTGGAAAATGCCGTGGTCCAGGCCCCGGTGGGCTGCAGGTGTGAGCTCCCAGTACTCCCCTGGGTTTTCAGTCCAGAGCAGGTTTAAACAGTCCCAAGGAAAAAAAAAAAAAAAAGGGTCCAGGGATCTTCTCTGCCTCAGCTAGCTAAAACTGACTAAAAGCGAAGGAGATCTCTGTCCCGCTGTCTGTCCGTGCTGCTCCCAACACAGTCCAGGATCAGAATGTGGGGGAGCCAGAGAAGTTTCTGCAAACAAACTCCGCACTGCTTCTTTCTTCCCCTTCACTCTCAGAACCAGTCTTAAAGGCACAGGACACAATATCCGACATAAACAGAACAGACAATTGGGGATACAAACATCATAAAGTCACCCTAGGACAGTGTGATAGATACTGTCATAAACTGCCTTAAAATAACAATTTGAAAAAAAACCCAAACAAACAAAATCAGAGAATCACAGGAAACCTTGAGTTGGAAGGAACAAAAAAAGGATCATTTAAGTCCAACTCCTGGCCATGCACAGGAAAGTCTCAAGAATCATATCATGTGTGAATCACATCATGTCTGGGTTACTTCAGGTGTTATCATGTATAAAAAAAAGAAAAGAAAAAAGGAACAAAAGGAAAATGAAAAACCTTGGCACCTTAAATAGCAAATGGAAGGCAAATTATCCACTACATTTCAGGTTTACCAGTTGACTTCAATAATATGCACAACTCAAAGGAATGAATTGTCTAATGATGGAAATCACAGAGAAATGACGTAGATAAAATCTATATCTTATTCAAATTAGATAGTTTTTTGTTAAAAAACTGTCATCAGTGCAGTAGAGCTAAATCATATTAAGTTTATTTCTTGCCACATAAGATATTTTTTGTCAAGGAATAGGAAATGGGGATTGCTTTGAGATTCTTTAAAGAGCTAGGAAACTCTATTACAAGATGCAATAGAAGGCTGGAAATAGCTTATTATTATTACTAAAGAGGCTGGGGTCAGGCATTATTAAGTTTTTCAAACAATCTTGGCATGAAGTACTGGAGATTGTCTATGACATTTACTAATGACTTGAAGGATGAAGACATCATCAATGCAGAAGAATTGGATAAAACAGGAAGAAATAGTTAATGTAGTATTCAGGCTTAAAGATGGCTAAATTTCCCACCACAACGTAGAAGTTAATGAGCAGAGAGAGTAATAGGAAAAACTTCTTGCACAAACTGCTAGGTCTACACCTAAAAACATCATAAGGGAGGTAAGATCAGGATATTCTTGATAGTAGTAGGAGAAGAGTTTTCAACAGCACACAGACGTGGGAAAAGCAGTTGTGATTGCTCAATGAGGCATCTTCACTAATTCAAGCAATAACTAATTTTTTCCTGCACAGATTTGCAGAGAGAACTCACCTGAAATGGTACAGTTTTGACATGCAGGTCTAGATAAGAAGAAATAAGCTGGAACACATTTAGTGATAAAGCATTAGAAAAAGAAGATGGTGTAGTTTGTAAATGAGGAGGCTGACATTGTGTCTACACTGCATTTGCACACAGAGCCCAGCTCCAAACCCACCACAACTTTGTGTGCTCACAGATAAAGCTGCAGCAGCTCCAAGGTTATAAGGAGCAGTGTTTCAGCACAGATTGGATGCCTCAGTAATGTAATGCAATAACTTGCAGCCTCAACAGAGAGACCTGGCATCTCCCTAAAGTGAGAACAAAAGGGTGCTTGGACTACAAAATGCCTTTGAAAAGTGATTGTGTTGTTCATCTGAAGCCAACAGGAAGCAAAAAATACTCAGGATATTTAGGATATTGCGTATAAAAAGGGTAAAGCCCTCTGAGCCAAGAAACAACTCTGGCACCAAATAATGTGTGTCTAATATATAAAAGGGCTGTTTGGATTTGGGGCTTTCTGTTCCTGTGCTGACTTGGGAATTTAATTTTTCTTTATCCTCTGGGTCCTATTGCAAGATATAAAAATTGTCTCAGTAGTCAATGACCTCATTAATAAGTATCACAGAATCATAGAATGGTTTGGGTTGAAAGGGACCTTAAAGCTCATCCATTTTCACCCACTGCCATGGGCAGAGACACCTTCCACTGTCCCAGGTTGTTTCAAACCCCATCCAACCTGGCCTTAAACACTCCCAAGCATGGGAGAGCCACAGATGCTCTGGGCAACCTGTGCCAAGGCCTTACCGACCTCACAGGCAAGAATTTCTTCCTTATACCTAATCTTCTTAATCTCTAATTCTTCTAATTTCTAATATATTTTGGAAAATATTTAGTTTTTGTGATTTTCATCAGTTATGCAATGTTGGCTGCTTCTTGCTGCTCTGGCAGTCCGTGATTGCTTCACAGATCAGGTTTCCAGCTCTGCTGATACCTTTGTTCTTTCATCACCCAACATGCTTTTGGTGGCTGTGCTGGGGAAAGATAATGGGAGAAAAGTGGAAGCCAGGATTGAAGTAGGAGGCTTCCCAGAGGTATGTTCAAGGATTGAATTAGGTGCTTAATCATAGATATTAAGCAGCTGCCTATCCAGAAGGGCATAGCTGCTCGACAGTCTCTGTGTCACCTCTGTATGTCCTGTGTGGATGTCTTGTGTGTCCAAAAACATGCCAAGCTGTGCCAAAGGTCTCTGGAGATAACAGGCAGTCAATTCTTCAGTGTCTCAGCTCTCCAACAGAGCATCATTATGCCTCTGCTGATGTTCAACCTAGATTCTGGATTTATTGAGGAAAATCATCATGCCACAGGCACAAAGATACAAAGACAGAGTGGTCTTCTTGAACATTTAGGGTTTACGACATGCAAACACTTGAGAAAGGGAGGTGAGGAAAAAAGTGCCATCTTTTGGACTAGTGGTAGGACTCATGAGACCAAAAGGATCTGAGTAATTGAGCAGGTCAAAGGCTTCAAACTTTTAAGCCTAAGGTTTAACATGCCAGCAGTTTACATTATCCAAAAATCAAACTTCCTAAACTCCTAGTGCTAGAAAGCCAAATTTTTGACAGTTGATCTGTGCAGGACTGGAATTTGAGTCAAACTGTGGGATCATCTCTGCGCAGTGTCACCCACATTGATCACCTGACAGCTGTGGAAACAGTCCATCCTAGATGTCTAAACTCACACCACAATCATTCTTCCCTCTGAAGCTTTCAGGACATGCCTATATGAGTGTTAATATATTTTAAACCCTCTTTAAAAACTGATTATTTAGTTTAATAAGTAAGAAATTGATGACAGGCCCATGTTTTCTCTGTATTGGTGTAGCATTTTTTTCAGTCGATGCAGCCATATAAGCTTAGACCTGGCCTACTTTCCAAGATTGTACAATCTAATTATGAGCAAGACAAATAGAAAAAAATAACAATCAATGGCAAGAACAGCAGATCAGAATAAAAATTATTTAGCAGTGCAACTGCTTAGATTTGTTATCTTCACACCTTAGAGATTCCATTAAGTTTCCAACACTGCCTGGCTGCCTTTTTTTTTTTTTTTTGTAGACTACCAGTGCACTAAATATCCATAGACATAAAATGTACCAAAAAAAAAAAAAAAAAAAAAAGGTCTTCTAAGCCAGAGGGACTAGAACTGTAAATGTGCAAAATTCTGTGTGTATGTGTCACATCAGTTAAAAAAGAAAGTATAGTTTCTTTATTGCCTATACAGGCTCCATTTACTAAACAGCAAAATACCAGACATACATTTTTCAGAGAGCATTACATTGGCCAAAGGTCGCAAAAACAATTTCAGAGGAAGCCTGCCCACATTAGTTTCTTGAGATCTTGATTACAAATTTATAAGAGACATACTCTAGACATTGAGAAATGCTCTCAAAGATTACTGTCCTTCCTGCCATCTGCACACTCCACTGGGAACATTAGAAACCCTGTCCATCAACCAAAATAAACAGCTTTTCTCATGAACAGGCCCAAAGAATGCCCTATAAATCATATCTGTCAAAAATGCTAGTAGCATTGCAGAAGACAGAAATCAATCCAAAACTCATTAGTTCATCTGACAAGTGCTTAATCTTATATTGTTTAATGCCAACCTGAACAACCCAGACAGAATGGAACCATGCAAAGCAGTGCCTTGATTTTCTATTACAGAAACTTTCTCAGTGATTATAGCTTAATCTTTCCTTTAGATCTTTTTCTTTTTAATGTTCCTGTTCTCTTCACCACCTGCCAACAGATATTGACTCCAACAGAGTTTTTTTACTTCTGCAGGGATAGATACATCAGGATTGCCTCATTCAGTAGCTTCCCAGATGTTACCTCTACATTTTGAATGTGACCTCTGCTAATCAGGATAAGCAGCTGTATATTGGATTATACGTGGTGGTGTTTAAAGATGTTGCCAAGCAGAATGGATATATTAATCACTTTTTATTAGATTGGTGTTCAATCTTTTAATCTACCAGTATGGAATAAAGGGTAACATAATTCCTAGATCACATGAGATAAAGGGAAAACGCAAGTACTTCAAAAAAAATCAAGGTGTTTTGTTCACAGATTTAGGGAAAAAGACATATTACAGATCCACATGGAACTCATATGTTTTGAGTCTCTTAAAATATTGGAAGAAAGTGTTGTTTGATTTCAGTGGTTTTATTCAAGTGATTTAAATATGATGAGGGACTGTTTTCTTCCACTCAGACCTGCTGGTGCAAAATATGTGGCATCCATGCCATTGGACTCCCTGCTTCTCCAAAAAAGGATGTATTCCAATTACTAGTTCTGAAAGGGCTGTTTACAAGAGCCCTAAATGGCAGTGACCAAAGCAAAATGCACAGGATGACCTCAGCAGTTTTAGCAAAATCAATGGCTGATTTCCCACATGGAGCTAAATTTATTTGTCATACTTATGCTTGCTCTTTCTGTTTAATTTAGCAGCATACACAGACCTGTAATGTCAAAACAAAAATATGTTCTAATGTGAGAAAATTAATTTTAGGAAGAAAGGCATTATTCTGAGATAGCTTTTAAAGTGACACTAACCACATCCATGTGGCATTGAAGTGGTGGGTTTGCCCCTCATTTGCACAAAATACAATCTGAAACTTCAGAGGAATCAAAACAGAATGCAGAATGGAATATGATTTCAGATGCTCAGGTGGTGAGTTTGACACACTGCTTGTCACACTAACATCAGGTGTCCTTTTGGATCCGTTTGCATCACAAAAAACACCAGAAACTTAGCTCTGAATCAAGGAGTGCACACAGCAACTCATACACAAAGCCAACTCCTCTGCACAGAAGTTTACTGTAAATTCCAGGAAATCTGTGATGACCCAGCTTGTATGGAACAGGCTCCAGTCAGGCCCCAAGACACAAAGCTGGTCCGCCCTGGTGCAATTCCTGTGGATTTTGGGTGCCAGAGTGTATGCTGTAGGAGGAAGAAGTAGCCCTGTCTTTTACTGTGTGTTTGTAAGTGTTGTGCATACAACTTAATTTCCAACTGTAGTTACAGCAGGGATGTAATTAGATTTTTATTCCTTTTTTTTCTTTCTTTCTCATTAAAGAGCCAGTTCAGTCCTTGAAACATGAGGACCCTCTGTCAGTGATGTTGCATAAGCTAACTTCCCTCATCTCATGGATTTTGTTAAGTCAGGCATTAGATCCAATTCTGGGACTGTAAGTGCTAATTAATTTATTCTTTTATTTTAGTCTAACTGTTTCAAGATGAATACGAAGAAACTGGCTGCTATGAGGGCTGAATATCAAAAGGCTTATTTTAGGATTGTGGGAGAGAGGTGAGAAGCATTCTGGAAGAAAATATGGTTTGATAATTGAAATACTGCTTTGGAATTGGGAAGGGGGGAAAGAAAACTTAAAAAAAAGAAGAAACACCAAAACCAAACAAAAACCCAAACAACAACAACAAAAATACCACACCAAAAAAATAAACAAACAAAAAACCCCCCCAGATCTGGGAGTCATTTAAGAGGGAACAGCTGAAAGGAGATAAAGATATAAGGGAGGAGATTGGTGCTAATGCTGGTATGGGGTGAAAAAGCATATTCAATTCAATTTTGACTTCACAAAGATTGTATCAAACAGCCCAGGACATCCATCAGAATCTGATAGCAGATAATCAGGAATAATTGACAGCCTGAGTTACTTTAGGAACAATAAGTTCTGTAAATATATCCCCTGTCTGCTTTTTGTAGAGCAAATTGATGAGAGAGAAGCAGAACAATAGAATGGGATTATAAAGTGCTGCAGCAGTAGGAGTTAAGGAAATGGAAATAGTGTCTGGTTTCTGTGATAGGCCCAGGAGAGCATGAGGACACTGCTTGATGTGGCTCATGGATCAGTGGGTGATTTTTTAGTTTACTACAGTGCCCCTTCTCACATAGCTTATTTTAAGACAGGAAAAAATGGTCAATTGAATAGTTTCTGTAATAATCCTTACAGATTTTACAGGTGTTGTCCTTTCAATCCTTTGCTCCAGTCTCTTTTTCCTAAACCAGCTTCTTATCCATATTTTTCAGCTTTTATTTAGAAACTACTTTCCTTGGGAACTCTGACCACTGACGTCCGTGATTTCCGAGTTTCTATTTCTCAGGGCTGCTGACCAGCGCCAGCTTCCATCAGTCAGTAAGGAAATCAGCCTCCTGCCCCATTTTCCTGATGAAAATCTCCCCCTTGTACTTGAGTCTCACCTGCAGCAACACCTTGCTGGTGGTGATTCATCCCCTTTTTCTACCCATCATCTGACAGAGGAGGTAGGACTGACACCAAAGAAGGCTCCAGGCACCAGTTAGTAAACTCTTAGTGCACTGACCTTTACTCTGTACCCTCCCCTTGGGCAGCTCCACAAAACATAGATTCCTTCTCTGTACCCTTTCCTAAGTCTTTCCTCTGCAGGACCAGCTAACTCCTTCCTAGCTCTTATATGACCACCCAATCCTGTCTGTCCCTCATAGACCATCTTACCTTATCTGTCCCTTGCACAACTTCTTGACCCTTCCTCCTCACAGCACAGCCAGCAGACTCTGACTGACTTTCACTTAGCCAACCCACTCTTTTATAACACCCATGCTCCTTGGACCTAGACTGTGACCTTATTAAGGGCAAGACTGTTCCCACTCTTTGGCAATCAGTACAGCTGCAGTTCATTGGGAGAGATTGCCTTCAGTTCTATCACTATTCTGTTACAATTGGTCTTTCACACTCACCCATCAGAAAAATTGATACAATGGCAAAAAATTATATGACTACATACCTCTGTCTTCAAGCTTTTAGGTGTGTTCTGATTTTAACTGGTATTCCAGACAAGCATTTTTATGCTTGACTTTTATGCTTTTATTTCTCTCTCCTCTTCCTAAAGATCCTCTGCACCCTGCTCTTTCTTACCTCATCACCCACCTCACCTCTGTTTCCTGTGAAGGAGAGGTTTGCCATGAGCTTGAGAATATCATGTCCTTACAGGTACCTGGAAGGGAGCAAGGAGGACAAAGACCTCTAAATACACGACTGTCTTAAGGTTAGCACCCTCTGAGCAGCTCCAGATGAAAAAATGCCTTTTTTTTGTTGTTGTTGTTCCTGTTGTATTGACTTGAGTAACAAATTTTCACTGCATCTTTGGGGAGAAGATCCAACTTAAAGGATGGATTAAAAGTTCATATAGAGGCAGTGATGACAGAATTGGGAGTGTTCAATGTCTCAACTTCTACTTCTTTTTTTTTACAATTTACCATTTTAAGAGCAACAAAAACAGAAAAAAAAAAAAGTAATAATAGCGCTCCACTGGGTATCCTTGGAGATACTCAGAACTCAAGTGGGTAAGGTCCTGTGCAACCTGATTTAATCAAGCCTGCATTTAGTATTAGGCTAGGTTGGATAATATTCAGAGGGCCTTCTGACCTTAATTATTCTATGAAACCATGATTAGTAGCTGTTAATAGCAACGGCCCTGAAAATGAAATTTGAAATATGCACAGGGAACGAGATGATTATTTATATACCTTTCCATGGATCTTGAACTTAAATTATTTACTGATATGTAGGCATGATATTGTTTAAATCAGGGGATAATTTCTTTTCCCAAGGGGGAGAAGGAATCATAATTTTTCCCTAGACGCATGTCCAAATATCGTGGAAATCAATGGATTTCAAAAATGTGCCTAATGTCAGGCATGTGTTGTGCATTTTCTGGAGTTGTAGCCCATAGTGGGGAAGCAATATTATTAAAAGAAAGTGCCATTTCCTGGAGATTAGAAAGAGATTATATCTCTCAGTACTTCACCTTGGGAAGTCTTTAACCATTCCTCAGAAAACATGACCATTATAATGAAAAGCCTTCCCTTGTCAACCCTTGAAATCTTATTAGTAAATGGGATCTCTCTTTCCTCAGGTGTTTGATTGACTAACAGCAGAGGAGTGATTCCTGCAAAGTTCATGGAGGGAGCCAAAGTCTTATGTTTACACTTATTATCCCATGTTTCACTTTATACTCCATTTCCAACAAGGTTCAAGAGATGTTCCTCTAATATTGAAAAATATTTTGGCATCCTACTTAGTAATTGAAACAGAAAACTCACATCTACTATCATTAGGCAATAATTACTTTGTTTTTCTAGGGAGGATTAGTAAGATAAACACTTCACAGATAAAATTCTAGGGCCTCAGGCTAAGATATTTATTGACTTGGAAGGTACTTATCTCTTAGTTCACTCCCATGTAAAAAATATAATGATAGTAATTATGTAAAAAAAAAAAATCAGATTACTTTTTAAATTATTTAAAAATGGTCTTCCAGAATGTAACAATATGGTAATTACTCCAGCAATTTTATGACCTCTGGGAAAAAAATTAGCCATGGGGAAAAGGAAGATACTAACCTGCTCTTTATTGTTAATTCTACTTATTTATTTAATTATTGTTAGTTTGGCATCTTCGTTTCAAATACACCTGGCCTTTGGGGAAATAAACTGAATTCTGAGGATGGGGAAAGATTCAAACCCCTTGAAATTGATTGTCATGCTAAAAATCCCAAAAGAGAGAGATATCAGAGAATTGTCAGAGTAGATAAAACACAGATGTAACTAATACTTGTAGCTCAGAATATCAGCATCTCATAGAAACTCAGACACTTGTTTTGGGTTTTTTTATCGTTCAAAACCAGACCAAAATATCAGATATTGAGGACCCTTGCAATGTTTTTATGCATAATAACAGTATTCCTTATTCTAATTTTTGTTTAGCAGCTCAGTATTGTCATTAATAGTGTAAAGTTAATCTTGTAACAAAGATCATTACATTGTTTGATCTTGCTTTTGCAAATTTAGCCCTCAAACATCCTTGGAAACATAAAACAGTTTTAAGCATATCTATGAAAAATAAAAAAAAGCAATCCGTACGGACACATAGATAAGGAAGAGATTGGAGGATCAAGCTGACAAAAAAATTCCCAAAGGGACCAGAAAGCCTATAAACTTCCCTTTTTCCCAGGACACCCTTCACATCTGCCCCTGGGTTTTAGAAATTCCATCCATGCTTTTATTAAGCATGTTCTTAAAGGATTTTAATCAGATTACCTGTGGATACTCAACCCAAAGTAAATTGTTTCAATTTGCTGAAAATTATAAATAAATAAATAAAAATGCTGATCCTAAGTGATGTTTGCTGTTCTGATTTGATTTCATTTCTGACCTGAAAAAATCAATTACTTCCACTGCCAAGTTTTATCCCCTCTTCTCCTCTAACTTCATACTTAAGTTAATGGACTGTAGAGTCAGAAGGGACCACTGTATTAATGTAATCTGACCACCTGCACAGCACAGACCATGGGAATTCCTTGCACTAATTCCTGCCTGTAGTAAAATACTTTATAAAGAAAGAAAGGAAAAAAGCATCTAGTGATAATTCATTTTCATCTGTCATTGTAAGAAGCTCATTACTACTCTGAGTAATTCATTCTAGCCAGGTCTACCTCTGTGTGTAAGTTGTGAGAATTTATATGACTTACTAAAGCTAAATAAATCGGATTTGGGTTCTGGGTTTGATAGGGGAGAGGTTGTCAGGTTTTTTTGTGTAGTTTTGTGTTTTGTTTTGTTTTGTTTTGTTTTGTTTTTTCCTCAGTGAAGACAGGTTCATTTAGATGCTTTCAAGGAACATTGTCCCACTTTGACAGATAAATGCAGGGAAAAAATCCTGCATTCTCTCCTGAGTGTGACGATTTTAAACTTTTAGCTGTTATTTTACCTAGTCTGTTTAGGCAGCAAATTTGAAGAACATATCTGCAAGGAAAATGCGCTTTCAGAGACAACTAAAACTGGAACATTGTAGCTGTCAATTTATACATTATTTACTGCAAATTTAGCCCAGATATACGTGTGTAGTGATGTAACAGAGAGTGTCTCTGCATGGCATTATACTACACCACACAAATGTATCATCTCATTTAGAGGCAGCTCTGGCATCTCTGCATGGGATGCTGTTGTATCAGGTAGGCAGCTCTGCACTGAGCAATTCAGAGCAAGAACTCTCTTTTCATTATATGCATGTATGTATAACTGCCTCTTCCCATGGCCTCAAGGTATTGCTGTGCTGGAAATAAATTATAATAATGAATAAGTGACCTGGACACACACAGAGTCCAGGAATCTCTGATTGTCTTGGTTTAGGGTAAATTTGGGAGGAAACTTCTGAAGGGGGTTCTGCTGGGAGGCAAACTCAAACAGCCCCTCTTTTTAGCTAGTTTAGGAAAAATTTTTTCAGAGAAAAAGTGGAAAAAATTATTAAATTATTTATTTAACAAACAGAATATTTACACTAAGAATGGATACTATGAGAATATAAAATGAACAGTGACACAATAAAACTTTTTGTCGCTTTGAAGAGAGATGGCAAACTGAGAAAAGTTTGTGCCGTGGGTGCAGCTCAGCTTACTTAGTTTGTTGTCAGTCTTAGTTTTTTTGGAGGTCCAGGCCCGGTGGGCTGCAGCTGCGAGCTTTCGGTGCTCTTTCGGGTTTTTAGTTTAGAGCAGATTTAAACAGTCTCAAGAAGGAAAAAAAAAAGAAAAAAAACAGTCCAGGGAACTTTTTTGCTTTAGCTAGCTAAAACTAACTAAAAGCAAAAAGATCTCTGGCTCACCACTGTCCGTGCTTCCAAAAACAGGAGTACAGACGAAAGAATGTGTGGGAGTCAGGTTGTTTCTCAAACAAACTCTGCGCGTCTTTTTTTCCTGGTTCACTCTCAGAATCAGTCTTAAAGATACAGAAACTCAATATACAGCACAAACAGAATCGACGATTGGGGATACAAACATCATAAAGTCACCTTAGGACATTCCACCCCTTGTATCCCCATATCGTCAACTCACTACTAAAACTAAATAAAATTCTAATTCTAAACATACATACATATATATATATACAGTATACAGCTATATACAGAAAATGTTAGCAGACATTTAGCAAATAATGATATTTACACATGG